>CAUYRT010046185.1:0-49506 GCA_963574885.1 Lepilemur ruficaudatus
AATGGCTATCAAGAACTTAAGAGAACCCATATTTTATACATGGCAATAAGCATGCCTGCCTTTTTCTCTGGAAGGAGTTATATCTTTGTCTTTCAAGGTCACATATAATAATAATGGCCTCAAAAAATAGTCCAGATTAAAAGATCAATGTCTTGCTAACAAGAAATGCAAAATGCCCGTAAAATTTATATCCTATCATTTTTATAGTTATTTTTGTTTTATTTACTTTGTTTGTTTTTCCCTTCAAGACATCTTTAATCTAGATCTTTTTCTTTAGAAAAATTGGGTATCTGCGCTCTTGTTAGCTATTTTTACCATCTTCCTAGCTATTACTTTTGCCATTCTTTCAAGTTTAATCTCTAATTTCTGATTTTCTCACTGTCAGCATCGTTCACATCTATGGCAACATTTGATAGACTAACCATATTTACCAATAAGGCACTGAAGGGATGATCAAGTCACCATGTCAGGAGTAGGGCTGTGCATTGGGCTGCTATTCTATAGTGTTATATAGCTGAACCAAATTCATTGAGGGATCCTTCAAAGTTAATTTCTATATGTCTTTTTTGATTTATTGCTTGAATGAAGTTCTAATATTCATGGAGCAAACTTGGGGACTCAGTCAGCGAGGGCATCTTTTCTGTCCTTTTAAATATAGATTTGTATTAATTTCTCATTTTTTTTTTGTATTGTATTTCTATTCTAATGCTGAAGTCCAGAGACCTTCAGTTCTATCTCCTTAAAGAGTCGTATTAGTCATTTTATTATCCAAAATTAAGATTCCATACTATCAATATTCCTAAAGCACAGTCTATATCCTGCAGGAGTTACAGATGTTTATATGAAAGCTTTTAACAGAAGGCTGAGAATGAAGCAATAAGAGAGGTTGAGGGTACTTTTGACATAACTGCAACATGGGATCACTGTCATCTTATTTCTGTTTTTCTTTGTTGTTATTTTTATTATTGTTTTGTCATTGCAGAATGACAAATTATCACACTGCAGCAGACCAATGTGGTAGAGTTGTAATGCTCAATAATTAACACCCTTGGAAGCAGCCTTCAACTAACGACTGACAGGAATGGGTAAGTCCCACTTCTTTTGGAATATATGTTAAGGTGAGTGTTTTTCACTGACTTCCAGATTTGTTTTCTTTAGTGGATTAAGTTCCAGTCATAGACACCTATAGATGCCTTGAAAATACACTTCATTTACTTCCTCTCAATGTATCTCCAGTCCTTACAAGTGTTTTATTCACCCACCAGATTAATTCCTCCACTTGTAATTTTTGTCTCAGACTCTGTTTATGAAGAACACCAATAGAGAGCTGTACTCTACCATGTTCCCTTTCCATCTCAACCCCACTATTTCTTTTTTCTCTAACAAGTGAAAATAACTTCCAATATTTTTCCCCTAAATCCATAGTATCTATAGTTTTAAAATAAATCAAGTTGCTGCAGGATCTGGTATTTTAGCAAATGTATACATATATTCATATAAGCTCAATGTGTATAGTTTGAACATGTATATACACACACATATAACCTCACATATATATGAACAACCCTTTTTATTCCTTTCGTATTGTCATTGTGACTCCATGAAAGAAAACCTCTAAGTAATCTAGAATGATGAATAATCAAATTTACTGTAGGAAGCATATGAACAGCCTCTGTATGATATACTTAAAACATTTACTGCATGAATAATTAAATTGATGAAATTAATTCTATATTAAAATATTTTATTTATATTCTAGAATATTACTGGGCTAATTTCCTTCCTAAGTGAGATCATACATACTTTGGGATTTTCTTTTTTGTGGATAAGGTGCTGAAATATATTAAATAAAGGAAATTGTTTTGTGCTTAGTACTTTGTTATTCTATAAATAAAACCTGTAGAATTTCAGGATATAAACAAAAGTATTTCCTCAAAACATAACATTATATCCAGCAGATTTTCAATATATTTTTAAAAGTGAAAGTGAAACAGCATTTTAAAGTATGCTTTATCTCAAGTAATATTCTTGAAAATCTATTAGTCAGTTATAAAGATGGAAGCCAAATGATATGTCAAAGATAACATATTAATGAATGCTCTTACAAAAATAACCTACATATCACAAGACAAAAGCTTTTCTTTATTATTTCAGAAACACTTTCTTGATACTGATAATGGTGAATTTGAAATCCGGTAAGATTGATGCCAGGCTAATTTAAATTATATTAATGGCAGTTTTTCAACATTTAATTTTGAAGACATTAGGGATTATTAAGAGGTACAACAATCATATTTTCTGTCTTTGAGGCTGTGGAACTCACTCAACATATACTCATTGAATGCTTGCTATGTAAATCAAGCACTTTTGTGAGAATTATAAATATTTAATTCAGTTTTTACTAACTATTGCAATAAAGTATATAAAGTACACCTTTGAGTTTCATTATGCTAAAGAGAAAAGTCATTTGTCTACTGAATGTTCAGTAATAATTCTCAGTGCTCACATGGTAGGAAATAAAAATCTTGATATCATGTGATAGAAGTATATATTGGTTCAAAATTTGAGACTGAAATAAATAATTATAAACAATTTATAAAGATTTCGATATATGTTCAAGAATGAAATTTGAAAACATATATCTAAATCTTTACAAATTGTTTATATCTTTTAGCAAAGAACTTCCATTATTAGAAATTCATCCTAAGCAAATAATAAGAAATGTGTACATATTTATATACAAAAGTATTCTGAATCATTATTTATAACATTGTAAAAAATAGGTAATCAAAAAGTCTAATAATAGGGTACTGGACAAACAAGATATTCATGAAAGCAGAATACTCTGTAGTTTACAAATCATGTTTTGGAATATTTGATATAAGATCATTTGAGGTATAGGAAGACTAAAATAATGTATAAACTATATTACATTGTAATCAAAATCTTGTTAGGAAAATGTATATATTCCCGTAAAAACATTTTTACAAAACACTAGGCAGATAAACACCATATTCTTAACGTTTTCTGAGTATTATTTAAAAATTTATTTCTTAAAATGTACTTTGAGTAATTTTGTACAAATGAAAGTCTCTATGATGTGTTCTTTTTACTTTTAAAATCAGATTTAACTTTTTTTAAGTAACAGAAATTGAAATTGCATTCAAATTTAAAGACAATTTGATTATTGCAATTTATAATAGTGGCTAACATTTACCATGAGTTTGCAGTGCACAGATAACTTTATTATTAAAATTTCATAATCATTCATCTTTTCAATAATCCTATGAAGCAAGTCAGTCATGCTCTAATTCCCTTCTCTTTTTTTATAAATGATAAATTTGAAGCTTAGAGCTATTAATTAATGACTTAAAGATCATTGTTTTGGTTTGCCTCAAAAAATATATTTTCACAGTTGTGTTTACTGAACTATATTTTGGGTTATTCTATTAAAAATGTCTTCATTAAAAAAATGCCTATGTAATTATATTTAGAGGTTTTTTTTTTCCCATTGGTTCAATAAATGAACCAAGGATACCAGAATTATTGAATAACTCAACAAAAACACATTCAATTTCGTCACCTTTTTATAATAATTTGTTAACCTTTTCTATGTTTAGGCTTTTATGTACTTAGGATTTTTCAGATTTATTATATGTCAATCAACTTCCCCAAGTAGTCTTCTTTGGGTGCTCAAATTGTCTCAGCTTTGGCCAGTGGAAGTCTCTTATTGACTCTTGTGTCTTTCCTACATGATCCCATTAATCAATTAAAAGTGCCATTTCTTTATGGTACAACAAAGTGTAACAAGTTTGCCTTGTACCTTTCAGACCCAGGGACTGAGTTAGCCAAATTTTTCCCAAAGTCTATGCACTAGGGTACATTACATAGGTGTCTTTAAACACCAGGACATTTCTGTGAACAGACTTGAAAAATCGAATAAATCTAATTGACATATTTTGTGAGATCATACATTCATAATGATTTTCCCAATTCAGTTCTAACATTACTGTGAGCATGTAAATTCTCTTCTCCTTTCATTTTATACTAATAATCTAACTTCCTAAAAAATAGTATAATTACACTTTTGTTTTTCAATAATTCAAGAAAATAGTAAAAAATAGAATATTAAACAAAACAGTACAACTACCGAATAAAGTTCAATTTTTGGAGTATTATCTTTTGATTTATACTGCACTTGAATAAGCTTTTTTGGTTCAATTATTTGTTCTTAATCAGTGTGGATATGTAAAGAATTAACTGCTGGATAATTTGGTTGATTGATTCAGTTTGCTTTCAACTTGAGAGCAACGGGTTCTAAATGTTTATAGGTTTATAGTTTAAATTCCTGGAAGATAATGGTTTGGCTCTTTTAGTATTATAGTATTCTTTTCTTTTCTTTTTTTTATTCCGGAGGTCCTTATGAGTTGCCCTGGCTGGTCTCGAACTCCTAGATTCAAGCCTGCCTTCTGGTATTTTTGAGGAAGCTATTAGATATCAGAACAGAGAAAAGTTTTCTTTATCTTGAAATAATAGAAACAATTCATTGTCAAAATTACTTAAAATAATTTAACTTCACAAACATCTAGCCCATCTATAATGACTTAATACATATTTATAAGAACAGGATTCATATTTTTTTCTGGCTGAATAAACTGAGTCTTCTACATATTGATTTATTTCTAATACTATTAAAATTTGTGCATTTTTATTAATATATTGCTAATTATTTGAAGTTAATTATGCTATACTGTGTCTGGACCTTTCAAAATTTTTACTCTATCTTGTTCCAGTTTTGGAACTGCTCATTCTTCATTGTTTATAATATATGATATTTCCAACTTAATATATCAAAAATGCAGAGACTTAAACCATGCAAAGACAAATTATTCTCCCAGTCAATAATCATTTGAAATTCCATTCACATTTTTTAAATTTCCTTCAGGGGAACGATAGAAATACCAAGTGTTTACGAATTTTCCATGATTAGCAAAGAACTACACATAGTTTTGCCCAAAATCTACTTTTAACTTTTTGGTAAAAGTCCAAATATTTCCTACACATTCACACACACAGACATGCACACACACACACACACACACACACACACACACGAGTATATAGTATATGAAACCTTTATTATATGAATATTTTTATTTTAATTGTAAACACAGAATAGCTATCCAATATCTCAAATGCCTTTCAAATATAAATATGTGTACCTTAATGTTATACAAATTAACATTTTACAGGAGCAATTAAAATTTTTACAGGACCAATTAAAATTTTTATATAACATAGCCAAAATATATAAAAATGAGCTACAATCAACAATGTTTTTTAAAAATAGATGAGCATGTGACATATACTTTGGAATCATGCCTAGAAAGTTTAAGTGGAAACTCTTTCATACAAATTGGAGATTATCTTGGTCCAACTAGAAGAATTTCATACAAAATATGCTTTTTTCCTCTAATTCATGTCACATTTATATAATATTTTACCTTGTTGATTACATTAAATAAATTCATATTTAAGTGGATAAAATATGCCATATGTCAAAATTCTAGTTTTACATTCCAATGGACAATTTTTTTGCTGTTTTATATGTAACCATGATAATTTGATTCCTCAAATTAGTCTCAGGCCATCTTGCATCTCTTGGCCAGTAGCTACTTCTTATTTTTCAATTTCTCTTTTCCAGCTTAAACATTGACATAAAACTAGAATAATTCTTTAAAATAGTCCAATTCATATAAATTTAAATTTTATATTCAAGTATTGAATGTCACTCTGTAATTTATAACTAGATAATGGGAAGCCACATGTAGTCAAAATATTCAACTGCAAATACATCAAATTTCACACTTGTACCATATTTATCTTGTTTATTTGGAGGGAATTTTTTTCAAAACAGGTATTATTTAAGAATCTGAATCTCTAAATATAATTTTTCATCCAACAAATTAAAAAGTTTAAAATACATTTGAGCATCAACCTTTTCTCTGTAAAGCTGAGTATAATTTACAAGTTAAAATAGAGCTTCTTAATATTATATATGTTGAAATTTAACATATCTTCAATGTTTCTTGCTAAAAGCTTGTTTAATGTATTTTTTTATCCAAATGATCCTTTATTACCTAAATTACTCTGAGGAAACAAGTTACCATAATCTATTTTAAATCACAGTGTAAGCCTTTAATGGGTTAATATCAGTTAAATGGACTTTTCCTGTGAATGATTTTTTTTTTCCCATTTAGTAAAGACAGACAGTAAGTAATGGCCATTATTTCTGCAACAGGCTCCCCTAAAGGTTCTGAAACTTTAGTAAGAATACTTTCAAGAGCTTAATTTTACATTAAGACAATTTGATATTTTCTTGAACCTTAAGAGAAGAGAAACATAAAAGCTTATCAGTAATTGGTGCACGGGCATTTCTAAGAGGAGCACAGTTTCAAGTTCACTGTGGCGTATTGCTGTCTGTCATCAGTGTTCTGATGGGCAGTTTTCCTTTCTTTCATTTTTTGTTATTTTATAGTTATAATTTCCCTAAATGATCTGGTGGAGGAATCAGGGGTTGCTTCTCCTCTAATGGTTTTAGGGTTTAATTTTAACTTTTTGGCCTTTTTCAAACATCTGAGGGTTTTTCCCAAATATTCACTTTTTCCTCTCAAGATACTTCTGTGGATTTGCATCCTCATCTGAGGATATGTAAGGGAAGCAATTAAGGATTTTGTCCCTTTATAAGATTGATCTTTTCACAATTGAGAGATGTTTTATTTTGTTTTGTTTTTTAGGTTTTCTTTCAGATAATTCAAGACACAATCCTGGGAGCCATCAAAAAGTTACTTTTGAACTATCTCTAGAATGCCAAATTAAACATAGTGTAACAATTTATTTTATAGTTCAGGGACCATAATGATCTAAACATAAATGCGAGGATGGATTGTTTCCTGCCTTCTTGATCCTTACACTAAGAAGGAAGCATGGCAAATCAGTCTAGATCAAAGATGGGTATGCAGGCAAAAAAAGAGGAAAAATGTATCTTTTTTTTTTTTAAGAGTAGAAGGGCTGAGAGTGATTCATCGACAAGCCCGGTGAGGCAGACTGTGATCACTCTTAAAGGATGGAAACTTTGAAAAAATGTAAATAGCTTAGTATTGCATTTGCTGTGGAACTACTTTTTAGTGTACAAGAAAAAAAGAGGAATGAAAATATGAATATAAAATTGGACACATATGGTAACAAAACTCTGACTCATAACCTTTGTCACAACCGGGCCCGGGAAGGCAAACCACCACCTCTGTAGCATTCGGCCCAGCAGACTCAGGATGTGTCGATGATTGCCGGCTTCCTTATTTTCTGCTCCTTCTTCTAACTCAAGACCTGACCAGGTAAACCGAATGTTCCCCAAAGCAGTCACCTAAAATGCCCTGCTTCCAGTCCTCCCTTGTCCAGCTTCCCATGACAACAGCCTCCAATCAGATCATACCTGAAGCCTCCCTTTATTCACTATAAAGCTTTTCACTTCCCTGACAGTCTTTGAATCTCTGCCAAAAGTAGCTGATGTTGGCTTACTTCCTTGCTATCTCATCTCTGAAAAAAATAGCCTAATTTTTATTATCATTTGGGTGTTCTTCGTATATTCCCACAGAAGGAAATGAAAGTAAGACATCAAGGACCCTAGATTATGTATAAACCCATTCTTGTCCTTTAACCCACTTCACTACATTTGGTGTCGGTGTTGCTTCAAATCTTGCCAAGGTTGCACCAAATTTTGGCAGAAATATCACACTCTTAGAATGTTTGGAAATATGACCGTTAGCATTTGCTAAAAATTCTGCATGCAGGAAGAAATGAGGAGAGGCTACACCAGATAAAGACCAGGTGGCTATTTCACCTCACTCCTTAAAACGTCAGATTCAGAGGTTCTCTTTTGCATGAGTATAATCCAAAGCCCACAGCCTCCCTCCAACACCTTGACAGAAATTGCTTTGGAATCCACAAGGAAGGAGTCTGAAGTAAATAAACAATCTAATACACTTTTGAAAAGAGATCCAATTGGACATTTCGATTACAATAGGACTAATATTCATTCGAAACAGAGGTTGACAAACTTTTTCCGTAAAGGGCCAGCTAGTGTATCTTTTAGGTTTTATGATCCATATGGTCTACGTGGCAACTACTAAATTGTTTAAAGCTGTCTCCCTAAGTATCACCAACACAATCTGTTGACAAAGCAAAGCTGAGTTTATTGCTTACAATGGAGAGGGAGAACGCCACCTCTGCAATGCTTTGGCAGTATCTCAATTGGGGGAAGGTAAGGTCTGAATGCATTGGGAATTGTAAATTTGGTTTATGGTGCATTTTCCAGTGTGAGATTTTGATTAGGATAGGGTAAAAATGACAATGTAACAGTCCAGGATTGAGGAAAATAGCAGGGCAAGAATCTGGAGTAAATAACTCAAAGGATATTAGGGGATAAAATGCTTGTTGATGCTTTTCTCTTAAGAGTTGTGATGGGTCTTTCAGATCCTATGATGAACAACCAAACCATTTGCTTGTGCAGAGGGTCCTGGAACAACAAAGGAATGTTAGTGAAGAGGATGGAATACCGACTCATGTTAATGTGGACAATAAGGGTGTCATTTGCAGTCTCTGTCAAGGCCATGTGTGTGGGTAGACAGTTCTGGTTTGCAGAACTCTGGTGTTGCAGTTCAAATGCAGACAGAGACAATGTAGCTCAAATAAAGGAGCTACAGGCTAATAGCACTTTACCTAAAGATCTTGAAGTTTGCATTTCATAAAATTTCAAGTTGAAACATATCATTGTTCTTTGATTCTTTTCACACATTTAAATACATAAAAACTATTCTTACCTTGCAGGTTATAAAACGGGAGACTGGATGAAAGGCTTTAGGGAGCATAATAAATGAGAAGCAAAACATTAATGGATTTTTTTTTTTTAGGTTTATTTTACTTTTAGAACCTATGATTTAAAGGGGTTTTTATTATTATTGTTACTGGGGAAGAAAGATGCTCATCTTGTAATGATTAGGGAGGAGGGATTGCATTTTTCAGAGATTTATTTTGCTTTTTCAGTCATTTTCAAGCACTATAAACACAGGATCACTTAGAGATTGTATTTTGATAATATAAGCTTCTAATTATAAATTTCCATAGGATCTATTCACTTTGCAAATTGTAATAGATCCTGAGACTAAGTACCTCTCTTAGTATGTGTGTGGCAGGGATATTAACACAAATGTAGATCTTCGATACAGTTCGCTTCCAAGGCCCAATTTTGTTCCATAGCAAGAACCTTGCACACAATTCCAAGGGACACAAAACAGTGCAACATGTATGTATCAAGCTCCATAAACCCCACTCCACCTCTAAGCCTGGCCAACAACAGCCAATCCCTTAGCCAAGCCATAAGCTGAGAGGTGCATGTGCTTTTGGTCAGCTTCGTCTTGAAAGGATGAAACCAGGGAAGAAGCTCCTCAAAAGGCCCCGAATGCAGCCTTATAGCTGTTGGGAAGGGGATTCTGAGGTCCTTTCAGAATGTGATCTACAAGTGGCAAGGATTTTACATGATTCAGTCCCCTTAGTCACATGAGCTCCTTGACCCATGGGCCAGACAACATTTCTAAACGGTCGGCCCAGGGCAAGAGTCAGTGATGTAAGCACATTACTGTTTGAGACAATTTGCCAGCTTCTCTTCTTTTACTGCCAGGCAAATTTCACTATGTTGCCTTCGCAGCTGAGTGTAGCCTTTGAGGGTCCTGTCTCTGTGCAATGATACAATCCCCACTGTAAATGACACTTGTGCATTTCTCTTTTCTCCATCTGCAACTAAACCCCGAGGCTCAATATTACTGATATTGGTAAACAGTCCTGGAGTTTGAGTACTCAGTTAACACTAGCTTGAAGGACCTGTGATTTTTTTGTATCCTGGAGATTTACCATGTACTGTTTTTTGTTTTTTGTTTCTTTTTGTTTCTGAGAGTTTAACCATACATTTAATAGAATGTTTGTTATAATCTATTCAGAATATGTAGGTATATTTTAGAGAGAGGTTTTAAATTTGGGTTTTTCCAAAATCAGCTGGGAGTGGAAGCCTCAATTTCCTACTTAAACCACTTTTAATATTCATGGTATAAAATATATGGAATCATTCTTTTGTTGTGTTCTTAGTTTTCATTTTCTCTTTCCCATCTGATTTTCAGCTCTGGATATATTTTTTTTTGGAGGCAAAGTAATAACTACTGTAACTCAACATTTTCGTCTTTGTTTGGCAGGAGATTATTTTTAATATTGATTATATTCCTAAATAATTAAATACAATAACTTATGTTCAAACTTTCTATGTCTGTTTTTAGTTTAATAATATTCATCTTCAGTATTTTCATCATAGTCATGTCTTTCTACAGGGAGAAATTGGATTGTAGTATATTTTTTTATAACATTGGCTTGTTATTACTTCCAGTTTACAAAGATTAATGTTTTATTTTTCTTATAAAGATTTAGATTCTAAGTAGGTCTGGTTGATGCAGCAAAAGTAATTATAACAAAAAAATTTCTTAGAAAAATAACTTCACAATAACTCCCAGATAACATATTTTTATGTCTCTATTTCACAGCAAGGGATTCTTTTTATTTTAGGGTTGGTGGTGACTATGTAAAAGCATGTAAATTTCACTGTATAAAGAATTCACTTGTGCAATATTGAAAAATAAAGATGTGCTTTATAAAACCGCTGGAAGTAAAGAGCTACATGTAGATACAGCAACTATTTGCAGGTGTTTTATATTCTTAAAGCTTATACATACTTTAAAAACTGAACAAAAGGCAGACATACTTGAATTCAAAATGCCAATATAAAGAATTTTTATTTGGAGAACCAATTTTAAATTATTGATATAAAATTTAAAATACGGTCAAGTGAACTGTGGAGTTTTAGGGGAAATTTTTAAATATAATAAATTATTGGATTATCGGTCTACATTGATATCTTAATAAAAGACTTAATAGTAGCAGGAAAAAGGAAGCATGTTTGAGAAATATGTGTACTTTCTCATACATTCTGTGTTCTTATTCTTACATTACCTGAAAACTTAATACATACTTTAAAGAAAGTATAAGAAGCAATAACGATATTCTAAGCAGGATACTTTACTGTGACATTGAACTTGCATGGTTTCCAATTTGGGGAATTTCCATAAATAATCGTGGTTCATCATTTAATTAGATTTGCATCTTTTTTCTGAAATCTTTTTTTGTAGATGTGTGGATCTAATAATACAGTAATATTCAACTAATATTTGAGCAGTCAATAACTATATAGCTATAAATTCTTTCTATTTTTAGCACCACAAACAATGCAATTTTAATCTAGTCCTGCCTTATCATTTCCAGGTCTCTAACCTGCTCGTTAGGTGCTGGTAACAAAAATCTGCACATTCTGTTTAGTTCCCTGCCAATGCACCATTGTCCTCACCATCTCACCATCCCAACCTTGCCTGTGTTGCTCATCTCCCCAGCCTCCCAGTGACCCATTTATGTGTCACTTTTCTTTGCTACCAAGTTTTCTTGAGACATATTTTTAATTGTGCTACTTAGTATATTAAAATAAGCTGCTCTCTGAGGAAAAGATGACATTTATTTCAATGATGTTTGCTGTGAAAGTAAAAACAATGACCAAATCAATTTTGGTGCCAACTGGGATTGTGACTGTGATAACAGAAATATCAACTTCTCTTTCTAACCCCCCAAGCTCTCAAATGCAGCAGCCAATCCCCAGCTTGCAGAGAATAAGAACAATGTAATGTGGGGGCTGGACCTATAAGAAAGGATGGATGATGGATCCAAAGAATGTGAGCAGGGTGAATGAAGGGTCAGGCGAAAACGCCTGCCCAGAGCTGCTTGTTTGCCTTTTACAAAGGTCAGCTAAAAACAGCTGACCTGTATGGAAGTTGTTAAAGAAATTAGCAAAGGGCCCTGACCTTTTGCACATGTCCTTGGAAATACATACAGGGAGGAACTTAGCTGAGGAGGCCATTTTCTCCTTCAGACTTTGGTCTCTCCCCTTTTCTCTAAACACTATGTGTTTCGAGTAATTATTCCTTCCATATGGAGCTCAGGAGAGAAAAGCTGCCACTACAATATAAGAGAAGAATAGCAAGAATTCAGAAATTTCTAACATAATGTTAAAGTGTTATGTTGCATTGGAACTATTTTATCTATTCAGGAAGGAATTTAGTAACAATTATATTTCACCATTTGCCAGTACAATATCACATGAATCTATGCTGATGAAATATAATATTTAATAGAGTATATTACGTATAATATATTCATATTTATTGTAACAAAAGATGTAAGATGTAAGATGTTTCAAAGCTAAGATCATTTAGTCATTCACTGTTCACCAGGGTTTAAATTTGCAGACAGCCATTTTAGACCATTTAACACCATGGGGAGGAAGGAGGGGGAGGAAAGTATCAGATTCAGAATTGACAAATTTCTGAAGCTTCCATCACTGAATGACATTCCTACTGTCATTTACTTCTAGTCTCTTTTTTCTCCCCAAATCTTCATTTTGGTCACTGAAAAGAGAAGAATGCAGTAGAGTAGCAAAAGAACATACTGCATAGAACAGTAGGAGAAACACCTGACTATAATTCATACCTGGAAAATATGATATGCCTTCCTTTCCCCATTTGGTTTGGTTTGACTTGGTTTGCTTGCTTCATTGCAGCAGGTAAAAAAATAATGGTTTGGAAAGAATTTTATTTCTGGTTGGTGATGAAGGAGCTGAGAAATCAGATTACAATGTTAAAATAAGCAATTGGTTCTGTGATAGCTAATACTTTTTACTTAGATTTATAAATGGTGAACAAATAATTCTATGAAATTTATATGTTGATATATATAAAAATGTTCATATATATATATACATGCATATGCATTACACAGTACAGTTCTGTGAGTTTTGACAATTGCTTCTATGCATAGTAACTGTCAATTCAATTAAGATAAAGAAAAAGTTTATCATTTCAGAAAGATCACTCCAGAACCTTCCAAGAAAATTCTTCCCCCACCCCACAATAGAGACAATCATTGTTCTGATTTCTTCAACCACACATTTGTTTTGTCTATTCTAGAACTTCAAATGAATAAAATCAAGTATGCACCTTTTTTGGTTTAGCTACTTTCACTCAACTTAATGTTTTTGAGGTCTATGTCATTTGCTACATAAATAGTCTGATCATTTTTCCAGTAAGTCTACTGTATGCATATACAAGAATCTGTATATATTCTCATTTTGATAAGTATCGGCATTGTCTCCTGTTTTGACTATTATGAATAAAGCTATGTTCATCCTTGTACAAGTATTTTTTTTGTGTAGATATGCCTTCATTTCTCTTGGGTAACTTGCTAGAAGCCAAATTGTCATGTCATAGGGCAAATGTGTGCTTATCATAAAAAATTGCTAGACTGATTTTCAAAGTGGTTTTTCCATTGTATATTCTCACTGGAAATGCATGAGATCTCCGGTTGCTCCTAGTAGTGATCACCATGTGGTGTTGTCAAACTTTTTAATTTTAGTCATTTTAGTGATTATATAATGATATTTCATTATAGTTTTATATGCATTTCCCTGATGACATACAATGTTGGATACTTTTTTTTTTTTTTTAATTTTAGACTAGATGAGAGTACAAACAGTTTGGTTACACATAATGCCTTTTCCTCACTCATGCCAAGGCTACAAGCATGTCCTTCCCTGACACAGGGTACTCTGCATACATTAGTTGTGAGTTTACCCACCCCCAACCCCACCCAACCGGATCGGCTCCCAATGAGCATCACTACCATGTGAGCACCTTAGTGTTGATCAGTTAGTGCCAGTTTGATGGAGAGTACATGTGGCGCTTGTTTTTCCATTCTTGTTATACCTCACTTGGAAGGATGGGCTCAAGCTCTATCCAGCTATTTAAGTCCTTTGTCCATTTTTAAAATTGTCATAATAATATTGTATTTTAAGTATGGTTTATATTTATGTATTCTAGATACAAATACCTTGTCTAAGATATATTTTGCAAATATTTTCTCAAGTTTTTGACTTGCTATTAATTTCTTGATTGGAGTCTTAATTAGCACAAGTTTTTAATTTTAAGGAAGTCTATTTAATCAAGTTTCTCTCTGCTCTGGAAGTTTGATTGACAATCTATTTGATGGTAAAAATATGGTCTATTTCTGAGCTATTAATTGGGTTTCATTGATCTTTTTGCTTATCTTTATGCTGAAGGCATGCTGTCTTCATTGAAATAATTTTAATAAGTTGTGGGTTTACATTTTTATCAAATTTAGAAAATTTAGCTCTTTAGATATTTTTTCCACTTCATTCTCCTTGTTCTTTCCATCATCAAGTACTTCAACAACACTTAAATGAATCTGTTTAATGCTATCATATTGGACTATGTTTTTTCTTTATATTTTTCTGCCTTTTGTTTCTGTGTTTCATATTGGGTAGATTCTTGGTGGTTTCTACTTTGTAGAATCTACTTCAGTAGATTCTATATTCAAATTTACTTCAGTAGATACTATATTCAAATTCACTGATCTCTTTTTTTTTTTCTGGAGAGACTGGACTACTATTGGTTCTATCTTGTGTATTTTTTTTCCAATGTTATACTAGATGTTTCATTTTGTTATATTTATATCATTCATTACTATCACTAATTTGTTTTTTTTAAATATTTGAATATATTTGTAGTAAGTGTTTTTACAACATATTTGATAATTTAATTATCTCCATCATTTCATGTTCTGTTTTAGTCGACTATTCTGCACCCCCCCCCAGATATGGGTCACATTTCCTGCTTCTTTGTGTGTCTAGTAATCTTTAACTGGATAGCAGACATTACATTTATGCTACCAATTCACTGGATATTGTTGCTGCCCTTTAAATGATATTGGGCTTTGTTCAACCAGGTAGATGGCAAAACCAAGTTTTTCTGCTAAAGCTTCTCTTCTCTGTGCAGCAGTCCATAGAGTGACTCTAGGCAGAAAAACAATTAGTTTACTTATCCAAAAGGTCACAGCAAAATGCTATCTGTTTTCTTATGGCTTAACAGTTGTTTCATTTATTTTGTCAAATTTTATAGTTGTGGACATGGTAGGGCTAGTCCAGTACTGGTTATTTCATCAAAGTGACAAGTAGATAGTTTAGTGTATTTAAATGTTATTTTCAAGCTTCAATTTCTCTTGAAAATAGAATTACAGAAAGTGAGCCAAAAGAATTTTCGTGTGAAATTCTCATGTGTTTCTCTTAATGAAAAATATACAAATTTTCTCAGTTTTAAAAAAATTATGTCAGAATACCATACATTTTCTGTTACCTTGGGGAAATAAAAAATAGAAGGAATGTTTTTGTAAACCACTTTCTCACCTATTAAAATACGCTCCTTTTTATAAGTTCGTCTCACAAAACATTGTCTTTGTAAAAGATTTCTCAAGTTCTTTAGCTTCTAAGAATCTACTGTAACTCCTATACCTCTGATATATTTTACAGATTGATTACCACAATCATTTTCTTTATATTTTTCTCCATATCCTCTCCCACTATTTTGAATGCTTCTTCAAGCAACAATATTAAATTATAAAAAATATAAATATAGTATAGCCTGTATATAAGGAAAAAAAAATCTAGAGTCACATTCTTTTTCTTTCTAAGGATTTTAAAATAATTTGTAGCTATGACTAGTTTAAAATCTGGTAATTCATTAAGACTCTGAACTGGATGCATTTTTCTACTCATCTGGTTAGGAGAGTAAACCTGGAAAAGAAAGTAATATTAAATAAATTTGTTTTTTATATATTTTGTCCAACAGTGAATATAAACATGGATATAAATATATTCATTGAAATGGAGTGGGAAGGAAAATAGAGCTGAGAAGGCCATTTTTTAAAATAATTCAGATTTAAGCATATTAAATGTCCACTGTCTCTGGAAGGTATAATATTTTGAGCCAAGAAAAAAAAAATCATTGTTAACACAAAAAGCTGCAGTTCATTTTCAGTAATAAATGCCACTACTGAAGTGGAAATAAATTTGAGAATTTGGAATTAGCAAGTGAGTATAATGCTCAGTTTACTGATCAAGCCTGCAGTTTATTAATTTAATGTGGCCAGTTGTTCACTGAAAACATCACTGGTTTAGGCACTTATCTGTAATATGCTAAACCAAGAAAAAGTTACTGAGGGTTATAGATTAAATTGTATCAATCCAAAATTTAGACATTGAAGCCCCAGTGTGACTGTATTGGGAGCTAGGACCTTTAAGGAAGTAATTAAGATGACCTGAGATGATAGGTTGGGGCTTTAATCCAATAAAACTGGTGTCCTTATAAGAAGAAGAAGAGACAGCAAAGATATCTCTCTCTCGTGCTCTCTTGCTTTCTCTCCCCCGGTGCCCTCATAGAGAAAAGGCCGTATAAGGTGGTTGTCGGGGAGAGAGACCTCACCAGAAACCAACCCTACTGACTCCTTGATGTTGGACTTCCTGCCTCCACATCTATGAGAAAATAAATTTCAGTTGTTTAAACCACCCAACCTGTAGTATTCTGTTACAGTGATCCAAACAGACTAATCTACCAAGTAATGCTGTCCTTTAATTTGCATACTTTGCTCTTTGGGGAAATAGGTAGCAGCTTCCAAAGGCTCACTGACTCTTTAGTTTGATCACTTTGCTCTGACTCAATATCTAGCTCCCGTTATATAAACTCCCTATGAAAAATACGCCATACCTATTTTTACTTTTTTTTTTTTAATTTCAGCATATTATAGGGGTACAAATGTTAGGATTACATATATTGCCCTTGCCCCCCCTCACCTCGAGGCAGAGCTTGAAGCATGACCATCCCCCAGAAGGTGCCCATCACATTCATTATGTATGTATACACCCATCCCCTCCTCCCTCCTCCCGTCTGCCCCACACCCGATAAATGTTGTTCCTATGTGTACACTTAGGTGTTGATCAGTGAAACCAATTTGCTGGTGAGTACATGTGGTGCTTGTTTATTCATTCTTGGTGTTGTTCCTATGTGTACACTTAGGTGTTGATCAGTGAAACCAATTTGCTGGTGAGTACATGTGGTGCTTGTTTATTCATTCTTGGAATACTTCACTTAGTAGAATGGGTTCCAACTCTATCCAGGAAAAAACAAGAGGTGCTAGATCACCATTGTTTCCTATAGCTGACTAGTACTCCATGGCATACATATACCACATTTTATTAACCCACTCATGCATTAATGGGCACTTGGGTTGTTTCCACAACTTTGCAATTGTGAATTGTGCTGCTATAAACATTTGAGTGCAGGTATCTTTTTTACAGAGTGTCTTTTGTTCTTTTGGGTAGATGCCCAGTAGTGGGATTGCTGGATCAAACGGCAGATCTACTTGTATCGCTTTCAGGTATCTCCATATTGCTTTCCACGGGGGTTGCACTAGTTTGCAGTCCCATCAGCAGTGTAGGAGTGTTTCTATCTCTCTGCATCCATGCCAACATTTATTGTTTTGGGACTTTTTAATAAAGGCCATTCTCACTGGAGATAAATGATATCTCATTGCAGTTTTGATTTGCATTTTCCTGATGATTAGAGATGTTGAGCATTTTTTCATATGTTTGTTGGCCATTATTCTGTCTTCTTTTGAAAAGTTTCAATTTTCTCCCATTCTGTAGGTTGTCTGTTTGCTCTTGTGACAGTTTCTTTGGCTGTGCAGAAGCTTTTTAGTTTCATCGAGTCCCATTTATTTATTTTTATACCTATTTTTACTTAAATATGTGATAACTAAGCTTTATATTTATCAGTTAAAAGTGATAATGTTTGTTTTAGGTCTTGAAAACAGTCACGGATTTTTAAAAGTAATTTCTTGTTCTTTAATGTAACTTTATCCAATAAATACACATGTAAGCTATACAGATAACATCTTTAAAAAGACATGAAGAAATTTTAAGAGTCCATAGTGCAATATCTTAATTTTTAAAATTATTTATACATTAGATAGTATGCTTAAACTACTCAGGTAACATTGTTTGCTTTTATAAAATGGAGAAAATCAATTTTACTTCACTCAAATGCAAATGTAGTTTCCACAGTGGTCATAAATAAATTTTTTTCATCTTTTGTGGCTATTAAACATTGTTCTTCATAATGAGAGCAATTAAAATCATTTTGCCAATAATTTGCCGTATGCTTATTTTCATTGACAGTAAACTAATTCAATAAAGAATATTTCAGTATTGAGGACTAGAACACTAAATCCTAAGTCATATAACTGCTGGCAATATTCCTTCTTAATATTACTTTTCCAGTGTAAGGTCATATAGTTGTATGACTTTTGTGTGCAAGTACCTTATTCTCCAGAACATTGAAATGAAAATGAGCCTTTCTCTTTTCAGTTCACTGGGTTTTGAATCAAAGGCAACAAATTAGTCCCACTGTTTCCAGAATTTATAGCCAAAGAAGTTCCTAGAAAACATTTCTTGATACTGAATTCACTGAAAACTGTAAAATTTTTATCAGAATACCCAATAAAAACTTCTCCCAAGAGTGCATATTATCCTTGGAGACCACCTATCAGCTATATTTTCTTAAAAATTCAGCACATCATTCACTCTTCAGTGTAGCTGTATATCTCATTATCACTGATCCTTTAAGAAAAATAATAAAAGAAACTTTCACATACAGTAATAATCTTCTTCTCAAATAAAGGACCTTAAAAGGTTATTTAGAGGGAATTGGATATGCGATTGAGCTCCAGAATTTGAAATTATTGCATGTTTTATATGTATACTGTGAAATTGCAAATTTAGAAAACGTAAGTAAAACTTAAAAATCAAAAAATTCACAAAATTTGAAGATCTAACATAGTTGATATTTCCAACAAGAAATATTTACTAAAACTTAATTTGCAAATTTGTGATGTAGTAATCCCACAGAGATTCAATCCCTCTAATTTCCTCTGCATTAGAAGAATATCTGAAGGAGAATATGGATTTGAACTAGCTGAATTTATGAAGTTGAATAGTGCTCCAAGGAAGTGGTAAACTCTGCATTTCAACACCTTGGAGAACGAATGCATTGTGATTTCACTTCCTGCTTCTCCTTTGCCCACTGTTGCTCCAACTGTCAGAAATGGCTGACTAGTTCCTACTGATTCCTCAGAACCTAACTAAGCAATCATCTCGTCTTAAAAAGTCTTCTCTGACTGACTTCCTCACCCTGATTTTCATATTCTTGACGTAGTACTACTCAAGCACTCAGTATTTGCTTCTCGTAGGCAAATTTAAAACAAACTTAGTACAAAAAATATCCATATTTTTTTGATGGTACTACAATTCATTCCTGTCATTGTTATCTGAGGTCTTTCTCACCAAGTCAAAAGAAGTCTTTTTCTTCACAAAGTGGTAATGACCTACATCTTGCCAATTTCAAATAACATACTTTGTTAATAAACTTTCTATAACTCTCAGGAGCATACGACATGGTTAATGCTCCTCAACATCTCTGAAACACTCTTATCTTTCAATTTCTGGAACATTAAATATTTCAGATTTTCCTCATAAAACCAGGTTCACCTTTGCTGAATCCTCTCAGGGGCAGTCCCCTCTCCTCTCCTCTCCTCTCCTCCCCTCTCCTTCCCTCTCCTCTCCTCCCCCCTCCCCTCTCTTCTCTCCTCTCCTCTTCTCTTTTCTCTTCTTTCTTCTCATTCTCTCCCTTAGTTATCTAATCTATTTCCTTTCCTTTAAATACATTTCAATAGTGACTCACAAATGTGTATCTCAAGTGCAAGTTTTCTGCTAGGCTGCAGACATATTTATCTAACTGTTCTTTTCTCGATTCCACTCTTAATCCCTTTCACTCAAGTCTCCACAGAGTAACAAGCCTAATTGTTCATAACATTCATCACATCTTATAACTCCTATACTTCAAAACCTTCAAAAACAACTCACTGCATCCCAAATGAAGCCCAGTGTTGAAGATGGCCTGTGTGAATCCACTCTGGCTCTTGCCTTCCTCTCTGAATTCACACCTTTCAGCCCCTCCTCCGCTTCAGCAATTCTATCCATATAACTATTCTGTTAGTTCTTTGAAGATAACCAATTCTTTCCTACATCAGATTTTCCTTATATGCTATCTCCTCTGACTTAAATTCTCTTCCCCTTACTCTTCATGTAGCTTCACAGTCAATTTTTAAGTTAAGCTGTCTCCCACCCTTTTGCTGATCTTTCTCTTCACAAGCTGTTCACCACCTTTGTATCACACATCACAACTTTTCATTGTATAAATTGTATTTACTTAACCAGATGTTAATTTCTTGTTTCCCCCATTAGGCTACAATTAGATTGTAAAAAAAAAAAAAAAAAAAAGAAAGAAAGAAAGAAAGGAAAAACCAACTTTTTTCGAAATAGTTGTTCAAAAAACAAGAACTATATCTACATCTTCGTTCTCAAGTGCTTGTCTCGAGCCTGACATATTAATAGGCACACAGTATTAGTCCAGTAAGTGTATAATGCAGAAATAATCTAAAAGGATATAAAATGAAGAGTATGAAAACATTTCTTTTGATGAGCAATCACATGAAGCTATGCTAATTCATTTCTTTAATAAGAATTCAACCAATGTTATTATTATAAGAGACTACAGAGGAATTAGATATTTAAGAGAAGTGTAAATACTATCATAATTCAATTATTCTCAAATATTTATAAATCATCTACTCTTATGTATTAGAGATAGCACTATAAGTAGAACAAAGGCTTTGCCCTCAGTTTAACATGAAATATACCAAAATAAGCACTTATTTAAAGAGTGAATTATACAGTTGGTATATGAAAAAGTTTTTTAATTTTATTTTTTGAAACATAATAGGTGTACATATTTGGGGAGCACATATGATAATTTAGCACATTTGTATAATTTCATATAATTTGTAAACTGTAATTGGGGTAACTATTACCTTAAATGGCTTAATTTTTTAATTGAAATAGCCTATTCAGTTGGATGGCAATTTAGATGTTTGTAACTTTCTCGATTTTCCAGTTTATAGTGAACCTCATTTTTCTTCTGAAATATCATTCCCACATTATGTGTTAGAGAGAAAGACACAACAGCACAGACTTCCTAAAAGCAAAGTAAATTAACCTCCATTGTTTATAGGTTGTAAAATGAAGCAGTAGGTGGCCTGATGATATATTTTTATATTCAGTGTTAACAGAATATCTAAATGTGATATGTTGAAACTACCTAAAATATAATAGCCATAATGGGGAAAAAAACTGTCATTTGACTGCTATCTAGAAAGCACACCAAATCAGAGAACAGCTGCCAGAATATGTCTTACTTTAAGACTATTTCCCTTGTTAAAGAAATTCAAAAAATTGGTTACATCCAATGGACCGAATGCTATACTGCTCACATCATTTGAGAAATTGTGCAAAAAAATAGCTAGTACATTTTACACTTGACTACCATTCAACTACTGCCAAACCATCAGTTGTGCGATATTTATATCTTTTTATGCAATAGATTTAATGCAATGCAATTCCAGTTATGTCTGGTGCTCTTGTCATATTCAGCATAACATGCTATTTTTTTCTCCCTTCTTTTTTCTATTCCCCAGAAAGGATCAAAAGCACAACAAGTGTATTCAAAGAAGAGCTGTTTGAATGTCTCACCTTAAAACCTTGCTATTCCCACAGTGGCTAACCTCTGATTTCACTTCACTGCCATGCTAGCAAAAATTGAGTCTTTTTATATTCTTCAAAGGAATTCTAACAGCCCTCTTTTTAACTTTGATTCTTTGTGTTTGTACTTGGTTTTAGAGTCAAGGAAGAGCAGAAATCTGCTTATATTCTGGAGAAACCTATACCAAAAGATTATACTAAAATTTAACGCATTTAATATTATATTTCAATAATAAAAGGAATAACATTAATTTTTTCTAGTAGAAAACCTGATTGTTTTATATGTATATTAGAATAAAACATCTTAGATCTTTAAGTAAATCCATTCATAATATTTTTAGAAAATTGAATAATGAGTAGATTAAGTGCAGAAAAATGTCTTTCAATTGCAGGTTTGTGCCACCACCACCAGCACCACCACAACTTGCACAAGCATGTGACATTCAGGCAAAAGACTTCACTTTGCTTGCTCTATGCAATTACATTGCCTATCTTTGGACCTCTACACCCCTCCTATACCAGTCAATTTTCTTTAGAGCTAAGTAGAGTGAACACTAACTTAAATTAGTTCACTGTTATTATAAAGAGATAAGCTGTGTGCAAACATCAGTGAATATAGCAGCTACCTGGCCATTATTAGCTTCATTTTGGTCATCAATCTAAGTTAACTAAATAATTAAGGAACCAAAATAGGTTTTGTGCTAAACCTAAGTTATCCATCCTTTTACAAATATATCTCCTGATCAATATTTTCTCTCTTTTTAATCTTGCATTTTCAATTGTGCAGCATTGTATCGACAATGAAAATTAAAATATTTTTGAGTTTTTAGTGTGCACCAAACACTTATAAATAGATTAAATATACAATTAATTTCAATCGATTAAGTATACACAACATTTAGGTCTTTTGCTCATACATTACTACAAGTCCACTGATGAAAATAAATAACTTTTTGCAAACATGGTTCTGTGCATCTACCTCTTAGGTTTGTGGTGAAAAGCTTTGGAAAAAATAAATCTGAGTTAAAATTTTGAATCTCCAATTTACTGGCCATATTTCCTTGAGCATGTTGCTTAAACTCTCTGAGGCTGTACCTTTACTTTAAAATGTACATGTGGTAGTATATGTCTGACAGTAACCTCACAGACTACTCACAGAATTAGATACATGGATGTATTTAATGTCCTTGGTATATACTTTTAATATGAGAGGAAAAATCATCTACATTCTCACAGTGGTTATTTCATGGCAGTGTTTAAACATTTGTTGCCTGCGTCAGAAATAATATCTATTGCTATTCTCCTCTGCTTTCTATGCCATGTCCTTTGTAGAACTTAACCTTTAATATCTTCTAGTATTTATTTTTCTCTGATCACTCTGTTTGATATTATTCCACTTTAATTAATCATACAGTTATGTAACCAACCACCTTATTTCTTTTACCTGTTTTTTTCACATTTATTATTTAATTAATTTATTTATTTTTAATTTCAGAATATTATGGGGGTACAAACATTTTGGTTACAGTTTTGAAGTAAATGTCATATTTATGTCAGCAGAGATCTGAAATCTAGAATTTAAGATTTAAGCATGTATTTGAAATTATAACATTAAGAATGGTTTTCATGTAAGTGTAACAGATGCTTCAGAAGAAAGTCACTCAGGTTTGTGGAAATCACCTAAGCATCTCAAAGGTTAAGCAACTAATTTAAAATTTCACCATATTTTATTTTTTAATTTTTTTTATTTCAGTATATTACTGGAGTACAAATGTTTAGGTTACATATATTGCCTTTGCCCCACGTGAGTCAGAGCTTCAATCACGTCCATCCCCCAGACAGTGCTCACCACACACATTAGGTGTGAACATACTCATCCCCTCTTCCTCCTCCCATCTACCTGACACCCCATGAATGTTATTACTATATGTGCACTTAAGTGTTGATCAGTTAATACCAATTTGAGGGTGAGAACATGTGGTGCTTGTTTTTCCATTTTTGTGATACTTCACTTAGTAGAATGGACTCCAGGTCTATCCAGGATAATACAAGAGGTGCTGGTTCACCTCTGTTTTTTATGGCTGATTAGAACTCCATGGTATGCATATATCACATTTTATAGACATCGGCCTAGCCAAAGAATTTATGAAGAAGACCCCAAAGACAATCACAGCAACAACAAAAATAAATAAATGGGACCTGATCCAATTCAAAAGCTTTTGCACAGCCAAGAAACCTATCATGAGACCAAACAGACAACCTACAGAATGGGAGAAAATATGTGCATTTAAACATAAAGCACCAATAAGTAGAATCTATATAGAACTCAGGAAAATCAGCCAGAAAAAAATCAAACAACTCTATCAAGAAGTGGGCAAAAGACATGAACAGAAACTTTTTCAAAAGAAGATAGACTAATGGCCAATAAACATATGAAAAAAATGCTCAACATCTCTAGGGAAATGCAAATCAAAACCACAGTAAGATATCACTGACCACTCATGAGAATGGCCTTTATCAAAAAATCCCAAAGCAATAAATGTTGGCATGGATGTGGAGAGATAGGAACACTCCTACACTGCTGGTGGGACTGCAAACTAATGCAACCTCTGTGGAAAGCAATATGGAGATGCCTCAAAGAGCTACAAGTAGAACTACCATTTGATCCAGAAATCCCATTACTGGGCATGTACCCAAAAGAACAAAAGACAGTCTATAAAAAGGACATCTGCACTGGAATGTTTATAGCAGCACAATTCACAATTGCAAAGATGTGGAAATGTCCATCAATATGGGAGTGGATTAATTTCACCATATTTTCAAATGTGCAATGTATTTAAGTACTGCTACATATTTTTATTCATTTTAAAACATTAAAAAGCCAATAATTTTAATAAAATCCAAATGTTTTGAATAAGATTATTATTTCCATTTATTTGTGGAGCAGAAATAAAATAATTGTTCTTTCACTAATAAAAGAGTTAGAGGCACAGTAAAAACACAGCATTAAAATATTATTCTTGCAATTTATTCAAACTAGATTGTAGATTGGGGGCTAGATTTTCATGCAGAGTAAACAATGATGTACAAACGAGAATTAGATATGGTTTTGAAAAAAATTGATTCAGTGTAATGCTATTTTTCTATTTTAATATGGGTAAACAATGTCTATCTTTTTGCTTATAGTCAAAATTTGAGATAATATACAGAAAACATAAAAGTAATAAATAAAATATACTTTTTCTTCAAATTTGAAAAATATTATCTGCAAATATATAGACATTGGTATAAAATTTTAGTAACTTCTTTGGTTTTATGTAATAAACTATTTTATTTTTCTTCCTTTTAACTGAGTTTGCATGCTTGCCAAGGAGTGTTAAGTTACTTACTTATTAGTTTATATTTTATGGATATCTTTCTTTTTCACAATTTGGATGCTTTCAATATTATTCTAAACATCAAGCAAATACTTAATGGTTACCCTAAGTTATTTGCCTTTATGGTTGCATTTGGTGGAACTTTAGCCTTCAATAAATTGAATGCTAACTCAAATTGATGAATGGACCTATAAAATTTTAAGAGAGATCCTTAAAATCCTAAAATTCGATGTTTGGAAATGTTATGAGATGAAATAATTAAAACATTAAAGTCCACTTAAATGCATTTTGTTCAAACTGTGTCAGTAAGGAAGCATTCAGTGAGTTTCCACTACATACCAATAATCTGCCTTATAGTTTTAGGAATATGAAATTGAAATAAACAATGTCCATAAAAAATATTTTGACTGAAGAGAAAGAGAAATACAAAAAAGTTGCTTACAATACAAGGCAGAATGAAATAAGAATGATGGTTGAATTCTAACAAAAATATGATAAGAATACATAAAAAGTTAGTTTGGCCAACAAAAATGACATTTCAGTTGCACCTAAAAAGCGAGAAAGATTTCAAAAGCAACAATAGCAACAAAATAGAAAAGAAGAAAACTCCAAGGGTAGAATGTGTGAAGAAATCAGGTTATCCTGAGAGTTTACTAACTCATATTTTATAGTAGCTGTTCCTACCCATTGGGGTTGGATTGTAATAAAAGTTTACATATATGTTACAGACTATACACTAGATAAAAAAAATCAATTTTGTTTCTGTAAAAGAGTGGTATTGTTGATATTATTCATTGTGAAATCAAATGAGCAATATTGATTAAGATACAGAGGTGTAGAGAGGTGTATAAAGTACTATAGAAGTGAAGGAAGTAGAGAAAACAGTGAAGGCACCATTTAATAAGCAAGAGTGAGTTCTTTAGCAAAACACTTAATTAGAAGTGTGGAAGAAGAATGCACGCTATTAGTAGTCTGAGAAATAGGGTAACCAGTTGCCATCAGGTTATATTGTATAGAAAGTGGTTTTATAATTCTTTTTTTTTTTTTAGTTTTTTCATTAAAGATAACTTGCATTTGCCACTGCTAAAAATATTTTCTCCATACATAGCTGTCATTTCCATGCTACCACCTGAGATGACAATCTTTAGAAACACATATTTCACCTTTAGGATTTAGTGTGTTCTCTCATATTTGTGCCCATCTGTTTCCATGGCATACAGCCTATGCAAGAGTTGGTAAGACCATTGGCAGCAGTGGAAGCATCCCAAGATGCCAGATAATACTGAGTTTAAGAAAGACATCTTGCAGAATTTTCCTTAAGACATCTGCGAAATTGGAAGAGTTCAGAGGAGTCTATCTTTTCTGATAGTCTTGCCACATTGGCTCCACCTGTCTCTGTACATTTTGTGACACCTGTTCATGCTGGTGTGCCAAAAGAGAGAAAATATTCTTCCCCCCGCAAAAAAAAAGTGATACCTTCCAAATTTTTGGTCCATCTACATACCCACATAAACTAATCAGTGGTATAGTCACTTGCTGAGCCAAATAGTTCACATAGATTATATCTTTTTTGTTTCTCATATTTTATTAATATATAGCATGTGTTTGAAAAACTTTCTATTATATATTTTATATCTTATGTCTTACATGTATCTTAATACCAACCATGACAAAGACATAAAGGAAAAAAGAACTTAGATACAGATAAAGTTTCAATTTTAAGAAGATAGTCTCATAGTAAATTAATGAGAATAAATAAATAAGAATGAAATGGAAGTTTTAATTAAGAAAAGTAAGTAGGTTAAGTAACTCCAGATACAGACTTTGTGGGTTGTTTGTTGATTAATTGAGCTAATGTTTATTAGTGTGGTTTCACCCATGAAATACATGGATACATGTTACCAGCAGAAGAGGAATAATAACTGTTCTCATGGAGGGGAAAACACATATATGCGCGCGCACACACACACACACACACACACACACACAGGAATCTTGAATAAGCATCATAATTCCAGAACTAGAATAACACTAACAAAAACAAACCAATGTATATTATATTCTCTAAGGCAATAAATGTGATAAAAATTTACTTTGAGCCTTTTAATATTAGATTTTTTGGCATTTTTAGTTCTAAAATCTCCTTTTGTGATTGAGGAAATTGAGATTCAGAGAAGCAAAAATAAGTGATAGAAGAGAAGCAGCAACTTACTTTTCACTTCCACTAAATATTTGTCTCCTGATTTCTGTTTTCCCTTTTAACTTTATATCATGTCATTGGTAGATGGGGAAAGGGTCATATAAAAATAAGTTTTCTTGCTGAAGCATTTAATCTCCCCTCATTGTCTTCACAGAATAGCATAAAAGCAACATTCCTACTTAACTGAGGGGATCAAAAACTTCTAAAATTTTAAAAATTATTTTAATGTCATGGAAAAATATCATTTATTCTTTTAGTTAATTAAAAATAGAGCATTTCAAACATTTCAAACAAATATTTCCATAATTATCATAATAAAAACTTTCAGGTGATCAACTGTGTTTGAGCATACAGTTAATCATAATATGTCAGCATCATTTTTTATATTTTGTATTTTAAATATAGAATCAATTTTGAATAAATTATATTTTCATTTGTTTCAAAATAGTGAAATATGCAACTAATATGTGTTTGTATATTTTCTATTTTTTGTGGTTATATCTGAGTCATTTCGGATTACTTTATAAATTTTCTCAAAAATATTTTTCTTATCATTGATAACTGCTTTAATTTTCTCACTGCAACTTATGCAAATATGTTGGAAAGTTTAACTTAAAAATATCTTATTCCTAAGACATTATTTAGCTGTATGTTCTGTTATATCAATATTATGAATAATTAGGCAAATAATTAATTATATAGTTTGTTTCTAATGTAAATAATATTTTATCTTGCTGAAACCCAGTAAGGAAAACAAATAAAATATAATTTGGGGAAAGAATGTTGATAATGGTATTTAAAAATGCTAATGATGAATTTAGTACTAATTACATATTTCAATGGATTGTGAATATCATGTAGTGAATTAATAACACCAAAGACAAACTTCAGCTATCTTTAAAGATCAAAATATCAATGAGGTTTTATTTTCAGCAAGTATTTCGATTTTAAAGAATTCTTTATAATTCTATCACTATGTAGGTAACAAATTTGCATTTAAATGGACCACTAGTACAAGAAATCTAATCCAAGGTCACTAAGTGTAGAGCATTTCCGAATAGACGATGAATTATCCTCCATTCTGTCATCCCTTATATGATTTCTGAATATTTACTTAATTTTTCATTCTGTTCTAGGTGCTATGAATTCAACGATGAATACAATGAAATTTTTACCTTAAAAAGTTTCTGTCCTGGTAGGCAAGATGGGTGCATTAACAAATAATTATTATAATGCTAAAAAGTTTGAAATTATCTTGTGTAAAATAGGGATCTCACAAGGGTTTAAATTAGGGGAAATATTAGATGGTATTATGTGTTTTAGGATGGTAGTGCTAGTGACAGCATGGACAATGACTGAAGGAGTGATTCATACATAGGACAAACTGGAGTCTAGTTTAATAAATAGTGATGATGTGGAATTTTATTTATAGTAGGGATTTTAAGTTGCTTTAGAGATATAAAAATTTCACTGAACAGTAATGTTTTCTTGGATATTTAGATTATATAAGTCATACAAAGAAAAAAATTAGGCATTTGACTGGAAAATAAATTCTAGAGTTGTAAAAAGAAAATCTTAGATATGATATAGGTCAATATTTTTATTTTGTAGGTGATAAAAAGAGGCCCAAACAACTAAAAAGAAATGATTTGAATCTGGGTAGAGTGACTACTTCTCACAAGCCATCCTATTGCCTCTTTTCAGTCATAGATGCATAATCCGTAACCATGGAAGACAGGCAACCAACCACAAAACTCCTCGAGATAGAATACAGACTGAATTTAGAAAGAAGGAGATTTTTAATTTGGTCTAATTTGGGGCTTCAATTAATAATGAAGGCATATTCATTATTTAATGACTTCAGCACTGAGTTCAAAATAAATTTTTGTGAATGAGAACAACATTGTTGTAATTGGACTATGGATGTATAGTTGATTAAAAATGAATATAAATTTCTTGAAGACTTTAGGCGTAGAAATAAATGAAGACCAAACAAATGAGAACAAGCAGAGACAACTCATGGAGAGCTTGCTGTATGAAGGGAGTTACTCACCATCACTTGCATTTGACAGTGATTCAAGGAAGGGAGCAGGGGAGGAAAGCCTTACAATGAAAGCAAGGGAAGGCTGGCTCTGAAGAGATGTTGTTGGTATGTGAAGGCTGGAGGTGAGCTAGCAAGAAGGGAGGCATCTTATGTTACTGGTTTGGAGAGCATATTTGGCTTTCTCTAGTTGGTCCTGAGTGGGAGCTGGAGAGGGAGTGACAAAAAACCAGGGAGGCTGGCAATTATTGACTAAGTCTGTTCTGACCCAAGTGCTGCAGAGATTGTTGGGGTTTCTAGGCTGGTTGCTAGATCAGAGTTCTATTTTCATATGCGGTCTGACCATTTTTCATTTATATCATCAGTCCTCAATAGGGAAATATTACAAATGACACAGTGGAAAACAATTTTACTCTCTCTTTCTCTCACTTTTTTTTTTTGTGCCTATAGATACAGCTTCTTAGATCCAATATTCTTCTACCATCAGAAGTTAGGACAAAGGCTAAAAAGCCAAAAAGATGTTTATAAGAAATCATTTTTCCCCATGATATCTCATGCCAGACAAATTCACCCCTTGTTGAATTACTTGATTTTGTCCTAAATTTACATTACTTTACCAAAGCTGTTACTGTGGAAAAACTCCTTGCAAATTTAAGAAAAAATAAATAAGTTGGCAGACCCTATTTTTGTTTCATTTTTCTCACAAAACTTTTCATGTTTCCTTCCAGTTTACTCATATTGCCTAAGCTTTATTCTTTTACAAATATGTTTAGCTAAATATGATCTCTTTTAATCCATAGAGAATATAGGTTCTCTGACACATAATCTGATGCAAGATGATGGGTTTCAAAATTTGAAAGCTATATGACACCTTTCCTTTTTAAATAAAGCATTAGATGATGACCTTGATTCAACATTGTTTCTTTTTCCTCCTTTTTTTGACATACATTCTTAAAGAAAAAAGAGATAATGATTTTTTTTATATTCAGTGATGTATACCATGTGCACATAGGCAATAACTCTTGAATAATTATCATATTAAAAATTCTTATCACTGTATCATTTTTCAATTTTTATCATTTAAATTATAGTGCATGTTCAAAATATGCCTTAATTAATTCTAAACACAAAGTTTTAATTATAACCTATTTTGAAATGCTTCCAAATTGTTTGTGACAGTATGACTTTAAGATACAGATGACTGATCTTATATGCACCAAATTTAAATTATAATGTAGATTATCCATCTCAAAAATACTTTCGTCTGATATTATTTATGTATTTCATTCAAAAGCACTGCTGTCGCCTTATCTCGATGATCTCATCACTGGTCTCCTTCTCTTTGGTTACATGCCATAACCTTAGTTAGCAATGATACGAAATGGGTGCGATTAGTGTACTATGAATGAAATATTTTGGCATAAATCAGCCTTGCTTCAAGGGAAACAAAATTCTCCTCATGAAATATAAATGATTTTGATTTATAACCAAATGTCTGCTCAATGATACCTGCAGCTTAACACATACTAAGTTTAATGTATTTCTTCTGAACTGTCTCCTCACTGACAAGCCTGTAGAGCAAAGTATTCAACCCCGCTAATAATCTTGTCATAAGATATTTAAATTCCTTACTTTCCCCTTCAAACTCACTTTGCCTAATTTTCTTCTTAAGAGGAAGAACCACAGTCTTGGCAGTATCTGGACAGACACCAACTCATATCACATTTCTGACTTATCTATCTTTATGTATTAAAGAATATTTTCTGTAAGGCACCCACCAATTAGAAGCTTATTTGTTCTCAAGGTTGAAAATAACGTGTGTGTTTTATTCTTGCTTAATGTCACACTGAAGATCCACCTAAGAAAATTCCCGGAAGTGAATGAGGACTTACAATTTCACAGTTTTTAAGCTTGGTCCTACAGATCAAAACTTATTTTGATTACACAAAAAGCACCCCGCATTTCAGGCATTTGCAACTGAATTTTGGTTTGGATGGTTGATGAACAAGGGGCTTTCAAGAACCACAGGATTGTCAGAGGCAATAGCAAGCATGTGAGAACTAACAGTAAAACCCAAAGCCCCCCAACCACTGAATGGACCTCTTCTTAGCCAAGCGAACAGCAAGAAACCATAAAAACTGAGTTCCTGACCATGATGGGACAAGAGGTTGGACATGCCTTGTTATACTACCTCCTTTTTGCGGTTTAGGCACAACTAACCCAGCATTTGTGTTAAAATAGAGACCACTTCTCAGCCTTTTGGCTAAAGTCAGGTGCAATGTTGAAATAGATATCATAAGACTGACAGAATGGACTCTTTGTGGCAACAAGATACCAAATTACAAATTAGATAAGACCTACGACCATGCCAGGGAAGGGCTAAGTCAAGCACCCCTACACTTAAAAAATAAACTATGTTCTAACTGCCACAAGTTTTTTTTTTTCTTTTTCTCTTTTTATCTAACAGCTAAACAACACTGGCATCAAGATAAGAAATATTTTAACAATTGCAGCTCAACTACCACCATGCACTGACTAACTGACCCCCCTATTCCACAAGCAGTAACTACAGCTTTGATCGGACAAGAGACTGATTTTAGTAATATTCCCTTGATAAGAAGACCACTGACCACGGACTGGTTCAGGTTGGTTTGCAGAGGCTGCACAGTTGAGTGTCTTCATGTCCCTGCTTCACCTTTTGAGGCATAGGGCCTAAGTGTAATATGCTGAAATGTTAAGTCTCCACCCCAAAGTGAACATGGGTCATTTGTGACATGCATGTGTATTCAGTGTGTATGCATTGGGACCTCTTCTCATAAATATTCATAGCTATTCCTATAACCTGTTGAATATATATACTTGGCCAACCCATTCAGCAAAAATTCCTGTTCCACTCACCCCTCCCTTGAAGTGCCTGTATTTTTGCTTCTGCCAGAGGCTGAGCTTCCAGCCTGTCAACATGGCCAGCCTGCAGGTTGTAATCTTTTATAAGAAATAAAGTCTCCTTTCCAAATATAGAAATGGTATGATTATTCAAGTTAACACTTGTAATGTTAATATTTCCTCATCATGATGTACGTTAGTCAGGGGTTGTTCTCCAGAAAAACAGAACCAATAGGATATATAAAGATACAGAACGGAAGATTACTATGGGAATTGGCTCCCGTAATAATGGAAGCCAAAAAAATTCTACGATCTGCTGTCTGCAAAGTGAAGAACCAGGAAAGCCAGTGGGATAACACAATTTGAGTCTGAAGATCTGAGAATCAGCAGAGTCAATGGTGTGACTCCCGTCTAAGGCCAAAAGCCGGAGAACCAGCGGGGTTGCTGGTAGGAGTTCTGGAATCTGAAGGCCCGGGAACCAGGGGCTCTGGATGTCTGAGGGCATGTGAAGATGGATGTCCCAGCTCAAGAAGAGAGAGACAGAATTCACCCTTCCTCCACCTTTTTGTTTTATTCTGGATCCTCAACAGGTTAGATAATGCCCACCCACATTGGTGAGGACAATCTTCTTTACTTAGTTTACTTTTTCAAATGCTAATCTTTTCTAGAAATATCCTCACTGATACATGGAGAAATAACATCTTACTAGCATATATCCTGGTCAAGTTGAAACATAAAAGTAACCATTACTCACTGTCTCTGTATTCCACATTTTCACAGAGTAATAAGTAAACTTTAAAAAAAAATTCATAAAAAGGTCACATTATTTAACACATTTATTAATCACACATATAATCCCCCAGACAAATAACATTTTTCACTTTTATGCTAGGGACTAAGGCAGGAGCTGGGAAGAACAAAGAAATAGTAAGGTATTAATTGCTAAGGCAAATCCTTCTTTTTAACTAAAAGAAATTAAAATGCACAAACTGGCTATTTTTACACAACTTAGTGCTTTTCCCAGTCATCAGAATCCAGAAATACAGAACAGCAGTAATCATGTGCTCAGCTGTGTTATTGTCTGACAAACACAAATACAGACTATTCTTTAGAAAAAAATAAAACGCTGGCTTTCTAGAAATTCAGTTAAATAAAATGGAGAAAGAAAAATTTTAAAAAGTCATATTTAAGTACAGTATCAATGTTTGAGGGTCAAAGTGAAGTCACTACAAAAGGACTTTTGTTCACTTCAAATTATTTTTCAAGGTTTTAGTGATATTCCTGTACTTCAAATTTTAAGCCGTCATTTGATATATAGTACCTAAAAAATTAAGTAGAATTAATAATGCATTTTAATGACATACTGTAGTTTAATCAATTGCTTTGATTTGCATATATTTTATTGTAAGATACAATCCAAAGAGCTAAAAATAACCTTTAAGATGTCATTGTCCATGAAGGTAAGTATATATAATTACTGATATATAATAAGTATTTGAAAAGGTGTGCCTGACACACAGAAGGCTAGGTAAGAAATAGTCCACTAAATAGAATATACGAAACCTTCTAAATGCATTTTTAAAACCTTTACTTACACGAAAAAAGCATTCATATTCTGAAAACCCTTATAGTGTGAATTAAAAGAATAAATGTTCACCCCATTATGTTTTCAAAGTAGTGAGGAAATGCTAGATTGAGCCTTGGGGAACTAAATATATTACAGGCATGAAAAATGTTTCATTTCTGATGCTGCTTTCAAATGACAGCATAATACGTTATGGATCATTTGATTTTTTTGTATGAAAACGCTGTTCAGCACCCAAAAAGGCATATGCTGCTAACGGCATGTGTCGCAGGCCTTTTTATGACAGCTGGCAACAAGAAAATGCCAGTCAAAACACAAAATGCCAAGCAGAAATTTTCCCAATAAAACTATTAGTTTGTAAAACTCATTCATAAATAAGCTTCATTAAATTGCTTTCATTGATTTGAAACATTATTAATGAAAAGCAGTTTCAAATAATCTAACAATTGCAGCTTAGAAAGGTAGAAGGAGCTAAGAAAAACTTAGGATGGTTTCTTCTTAATTCACAGAAGCTTAGGTTTGTTCTTTGTCCTCAACCCCCAGAAGTTCACCTGTTGAAGCCCTTTCTTAAATACCCCAAGTCACAAGACTTCAACATTGACCCTTCGGAGAACTTTCAGCTAACACAAATTAACAACATTAACAGCTATCTGTTTTATTAAACTTTTACACTTTTAAAAAATATGGATTTAAGCTTATTTTTTTCAGCCTCTTTCATAAAGGTATTTTAAAATAAATTTTATTTACTTATTTTTGCTGACTTGTTTGGCTTTATTAAGCCAAGTTCTCTTTTTCCCTTCACGAACTGTTTCACATTAATTCATGAAGATTCATGGCTATTTGGGAGTTTTATAATTTATTAGCACCAAGGCAAAAAAGAATTCCACCTGGTAAGTGAGATTATTGCTACTTTTTACTTCTACGTCAGCACTTTTTTTCCTTCTAACTCATTTAATTAAAAAGAACAGGGGAGTTAGAAAGAGAAACACTAAAATGAACCAGGAAATAATAATACAATATTAGCTACGAAAGACTATTTCTCAGTCATCATTATCTTCTTTGGTGAGGGAAAATATTTCTTTAGAGGTTTTGACCATTTTTGCAGAAAGCAAAGTGCAATTTATGAGATTTGATGGCCTCATCCTAGTGGCTCTGAGTCTATTACAGAGTTTATTTATTTGAATTAGTTAAATATAGATTTTCTCTCTAGATAGATTAATAGAATAGAGATAATAAATTATATGTTATGTATATATTATAAAATGTGTATATATGCATAAAATGATAATTTGGAGGAAATATCAGAAATAGAAAATTTTAACATAGATAGCATCAAAATAAGTTTTTCTAAAACATATTTGTGATTTATTATGCAGTATATGTAAAACAAATCATAATATTTAGGCATACAAAGTCTTGAGTGCAAATGAAAAAATAGCCAAAAGTAACATCAAATAAAAATGTGGTGACAGCTTTTGGATGTCAGTATTTGACCGTGCTAGTGTTACTTTGCAGAAACATTGCAACTTTCACACCCTGCTTCTTTTTTTGAGTAATGTAGTTTTCAATGAATCACATGTGGCCTCTTAAGTCCTAGATTCTGACCCGGCATGCAATTTCTTCTCCACACTTTAACAGCCAAAGCAACTCACAAGGCCAGCCTGGATTCAAGTGATGGGAAAAAAAGACTTTGCCTTATAAGTAAGAAAAAATGCTGTCACATTTGAAGAATGTGAAATATTTCTAAAATATAGTGGGGTTTTTTTTTTAGCTATATAGCAGTTGTGAATATTTCATAGATTAATTGAAGTCATTTTTCAGATTATAAAAGTAAATGTCATGAAATACAAAATAAAATATATTATTTTATTAAGAATGTATGATAAAGATAATAAATAAATATGAGCTCGATATTTGAGACATCAATTCTAAATGCTTATTTTAGTAGTGTGCAATAAAATGCATAACAAATGGAGCATTATTTTATTTATCTAAATAGCATCATAAATGCACATGACACTACAATGATCAGTGTTAGACAAATAGCATTCCCGTTCACAGAAATTATGAGTGTATATAAATATTCCTGATGGAGGAGAAGCAAACACATGTTTTAATGAAGGTACATGCATCTGAAGTTTTAGATAATTTTAAAAGTGGACAAAGTTAGAAATATTATGAATAGCAATGAATATAGAGTGAGAGTTGATGTACATAGGTAAACACCATGTTTATATATTTTCCAACATTTTATTATGAAAAATATCAATTCTACAGGCAAAGAGAAGGTATAAAGTTATAACTCCCGTATACCATTCACCAAAGATTCACCAGTTGTTAACATTTGCCTCTTTGTCTCTTCCACTCTTCCCTCTATCCTTCCCTCTCTTTCTCCTATTCCTCCCTTTCTTCCCTTTTAAGGTCTTTAATTTTGCCGAAAGATATGATGCTCTTCAGCATCTAACTACTTAAAAAAAAAAAAAAGAACAATTAGCCACATGACTACAATAGCATTATTGCACATAAGGAATTTAATTAATATCGATATCCTATATGATCTAACACATAGTTCATTTAAAAAATTTTGCAGTGGTCCCCAAAGTTTCTATTATAGTTATTTCCCCCCAACACAGGATACTAAGAGTCACAGATTACTTTTGTTTTCATTTATCTTCAATCTCCGTAAAATCTAGAAGAGCTCCCACATTTTTTTTTTTTTTTTTTGTCTTTTACGATACTGATATTATTGAAGAGTTTAGGCCAATGGCTTGTGGAATTTTCAACAATCCAACTGTACTTGACTGTGTGGTTTAATAGATTCATTTAAATGTTTCTGGTAGTAATGCTATTAAGGGTCTGTTTTATTTGACGTGGTGTGCTCCTCATCATATTACACCAATATCATAGAAGGTGAGTATTTTCCTATAACGGTAATACTAACTTGTATCATTTGCTCAAGGAAGTACTGACTATGATCTCTCCAATCTAAGAGAAACATTCAGTTCCCTTTGTAAATAATAAGTACACTGCGAAATGGAGGCAATAAAATTACTGATTCCCCAAACCTTTGTATACATTGATTTTAGAATTAATTCTGGATAAATCCAAGAATCTTTTAATATATTAAGTGATGTAAAAATAATTTTAAGTGTAACTTACATTTTTCTCTTAAAAAAGCATACTTCCTCCCTATTTTTGTTATTTACTATGAACTTTTTAATTTTGTTTCAATATAATTTATTGCTATCATTATTAATTTAGATGTTCAAATTGTACAGAATTTTTCAGGGGACCCTTTGCACTGGGGACTGTATACTTTCAATATATCTTCAGAAGTGTTGGAGCACTTCTTTCAGGATTAACAAAATGTTTGTGGCCACCTTTTACACCCTACTTTTGATATGGATTCAGCCATTTCTTCATAAGTCCTTTTAGAGGGAAATAGGGCTATTTGGATGCCACTGATTCCCAGTTTTCCAAAGCATGTTATATATGCATGGATACACCTACATGCATGCATACACACACACAATGCATCTATATTGGCTTTCAAAAAAGCCTTATGGTATCACTGTTTCCAATTGCCTGCTCAGAAAATTCTTCCGTGTATAGACTCTTTTGATATTCTTTTTGAATTCCTATTATCTTTGGAGGTAGCAAGAAAGACAATGCGTATTGCCACATCATAGAATAAACTCACTACAGTATTACATCCAATTGAACAAAGTTAACAATTTTTTATATACATAAAATAATAGCAAAGGAGAAATTTCAGTTTGCCCCAAAGTAAGAATTTGCTTCTAATTTTCACACTTTGTTTAATGCATATTCCTAACACTATCTCTTGAAGCATATATTCTTTCATTGATCTGCCATGGATGCAACATTTATATACTATCTTTTTACTTTTAAAAATGTTTTAATTTTAAACAATATCACCATTAAAAGAAAAATACAAAAGGGTACTTCTCCTGAACTTACTAAAAGTAAGTTGCTGACATGATGGTGTCCCAAAATTTCAAATAATTCAGGGCGTTTCCTACAAGAAAGGATATTCTCTTACATAACCACAATATACTCATCAATGCCAAGAAATTAACACTGATGCATTACTGCCACCTACATTGCAGATTCCTTTCAAATTTAGTCAAGTGCCCTAACAATATCCTCTATACACACTGTACAGAATCTGTGTTGCATTTAGTTCCTTTATTTCTTTCAGTCTGTGACAATTGCTCAGTGTCTCCTTCACTTTTATGCTGTTGAAAATTTTGAATAATACAGGGCAATCCTTTTGAAGAAAGATACTCAACTTGGCTCTGTCTGGTGATTCCTCATATTAGCAAAAATGTCATAGAGGTGATTTTGTACTCTCACTGCATCCCAATGGTTGGCCTAAAATTTCAATTTGTCCCAGTATTGGTGATATGGACTTTGATCCATTGATTTAGGTGGCGTCTTCTGGAGGGCTTTGCTATTGCAAAGTTACTCTTTTTTTATACTTTGCAATTAAAACTTAAATATGGAAAGGTACTTTCAGACTCCATGCATGACCTCCTAACCAATACCCCCCCTTCACACAGATGACCTTTTCCCCCTGTTTGGGCTCTAGCACACTGGGCCTGACCCAGTCCGTGACTCCCCATCATGCCTTTCTTATTTTTCCAAGCCCTGCTTTTAGGTTTTTGTTGCTGTTGTTTAAGGCTACCTCCAGATTGTCACTTAAATGTCTCTTTTTCTTTAATCTAGTCTCTTAAGTTTTATGTTCACATCTGTTTTGTGATTCTTCAAGTTCCTTCCCTCTCTGGGGTACACAGTATAATAGGATAGACTGATGTATAAGGATTTTACCAAACTTTAGTAAATAGGAAGGAGGAATAAATAATCAGCCACTATTTACTGAATACATTATTTGTGCCAAATCCTGGTTGAAAGACACTGACTTTCGCTTGAAGGTATACAGAATCTAGAGTAGGCATCATAGAAAATAATAAGGTGAATTTAATATGGTAGACAAAAAAGTGGCAATAGATAGAGGATGTTACGAATCATAAGAAAGGGTGGATTTAGCCCAATTTTAAGCCCAGGTAGGTTTTCAGCTGAAATCTCTGAAATACATCTTGAATTTCTAACATTTTATAATACATTCCATTTCTAGTATTTTGTATTCCATTTAGACTTAGTAGCATTATAATTACCCATTTCCATTTAACCGGGATTATATAATTGAAGCTGGTCCCTTTATCACATCTTGGATATAATATTTTCTTAGGTTCAGGGTGGTGAGGATGTCTCAAAAGTTATTTACCATACATTTCAGCAGTGTAAACATAATGAAGAACACATTTATTAAACAACATACAACACTTTTTTTTTTAAATGAATGTGATCTACCTTTTTCATGTAGTCCATACTAGTTGTGTTAAAAATATTTATATTTTCTGGAGAAAAACTCACAATAAACAAAAATATTAATGTCAATTATGTCAACTCATAGAGATATAGACATATCACAGAATATATAATAATTTTACAAAATAAGTGTGAGCTTCATGAGGCAAAATTCTGATTTTTACCCGACCTAAAACATATTTAGTGAATTGTTTCCCTATATGTTTAAAGCAGCATGGCATTTGAAATGACCAATGCCTATCTGTAACTTAAATTCTCCATGTTCACACTCAAGTTTTTGAGACAGCAATGAAGAATTCATGGCCCAATCAGTTGCAATTCTCTTCAGGTTCCAAAAATACATACCATCAGTTCCCGTCTAAAATGGCATCACGTTATCATAGTTGAGGCTCATAGTGCTGTTCATTTACTTTTACCTTCAATTTCATATATTAGTCGCCTGCCTTCTTTGCACTAAAATCATTTTTTTCCCCAGAAGAAATCTAAAAAAAATTTAAAACTTACCTTTATCATCACAGGTTGTAGATGCTGAAGCTACCTAAATATAATGAAATATGCAGAAAGACCATGTAGTCTTTGTCATTTTAAAACATTTCCTTGATAATATCAAGCGTGTTTATCTACACTTCAACTTTTACAGTGTTGTCTTAGTATAAGATAAACTATACATTTGTATGTAAGAATATTTAAATACTTTATGAAATAAGAGTCAGAATATTGACAAACCATTGTGATGAAGGGAAACAACTTGCAACCACCAATTTTCTGGATGAGTAGCTGCATCTGTTGAAATTGAGATAAAACCTAAATAAGAGTTCTTATTTTATAGATATGCAATAGTCTCATTAAATTTACTCTGATTGCATAAGTACAGATGATATCCAGAAGAATTGCTTTTTTTTTTTTTTTTTTTTTTTTTACCTTTTAAGTATTTTTCAACTTCGGGTCAGTTTTAGAAAACTAATTAGCATTTATTTTTCCTGATAAGGAAAGTAATGTGTTGGCCCAAACCATATCTGAATCAGATATAGGTAATGCTGTATTCAACTAAAATAAGACCATTGAGGTCATTCTACTCCACCATCAAAGACAATATGGTGAACATAAACCTGCAAGCAGAGCTTTATGTATTTAGTTCTTATAACAAACAAATTCCATTTAAGAATTAAATATAAAACATAACTGTACAGTTGAAATTGAACATGATGCTTAAAAATGAAAGATATTCAACTGAAGTATAAAAAGAGATAATCCTATATTCTCTCTCAGTAATGTAATACTTTGTCCTCCAACAAAAAATTCTCCGGAGTATTTAGGCTCAGTTAACTTTCAGTTTTGAGTTTGCCTTAAATTCACGAAGTACCTACCTTACTTTCTCACTCTGTATAAACAAGTTCCAATCATCTATCAGCAAACCAACAACAATGAAGCTGCTTACGTAGCTTGAGCAAAGCAAAATCAAATGTAGATTATTCCCAATTACAACATCCATGTATAACCTCTATTACTGACACTAGTGAGGGAATTTGTTTTACTCTTTTATCATTCCTTAAATTTCTAAAAGGGCATACTCATCACTTAAAAAAGCCCTGAGCAGGATTTTATATTCATGAATGTGGAGATCATAAGCTTAAGATTTACTCAGCCATAATGAGTAAAATTACATAGAAGCTTTGCTCAAGCAACTCTTAATTGACTGAAATGAACCTTGAGATACCCACTTAGGGGTCGTGTTTCAAGATGGAAGCATCTTTTGCCCTATGATTTTATCAAAGAAAAATTGCACCAAATGGTGTTAAGTAAGTAAGGAAAATTTTATTCAAGACTGTTGCAGTGAGAGCCAGCACTATTCCAATGTGGTATAAAGATTGAACTCGCCTCAGCTGAAACAAATGGCAGAAGTGTTTTAAAGCACCAGGTGAGTTAGTGGAAAAGTGTTAGAGGACATTAGTGAGGAGGTTGGTAGATGAGATTAAGTTGTCTGTGTTTGCTAATTGGCTCTTGTGGAAGTTAGGCTCCCACCCTCCCACAGACAATGATAGATAAGGACATTATCTTTCTTGATGATTACACTTCTAAGATTGTAAAACTGGCCAGAGATTTTTGTTGCTGTTGTTCGTGTTGTTTTTGTTGTTTTTAATTACATCTCAAAGAAGCAGAGAAAAAAAAATTATACTTCTAAGTTTTCTAAAGTAAATACTCTAAGAAAAAGTTGCTCAAGAGTCCATGGTCAGGAAAAATTTGTCTGAAGTTTAGTCAACATTAAGGTTACCTTGGTTAATTGGTGAATATCACACACTGGTTACCAAAAATCGATAACACTTGACAATGATTTATTTTATGTCATAGCCTTCAGTCCATATTCAAGCTAAACGACTCCTGTTAATTATTTCAATTATTTTTTTTGGGGGGGAGGGTATTTACCTTTCAGGTACCAGTACTAAAAATGATTAATAACAAAAATAGAAGGCAGGAAAATCATATAATATCACCCCTGCACTTTATGTTCTTTCATCAATACATGATTTTCAAATCTACATTAAAGAAATATTAAAGTATCAATTTTAAATATTTTATAGTTCATACCCAATATATAATAAATAGTTCTGGCAAAGGGAATATCAAAAGAGGCTCCAGAAAAAAGAAATATTAAATTGTAGATGACCTCTATTTCTTTCCATGATTTTAACCTTGGAAGTCTATAGTATTGTTTTCACAAAAGGCAATTTGCATATTTGAAATTCAGATATTCATTAATACATTGGTGAGATACCATGATTCTGAAGCACTTTTAAGAAAAAAATCAAGATGAACCTTGATGTACTGTGCAGTTTACTACTGCAGGTTTGTATGAGATGTGCTCTCTCTCATGGCAGCGTATTTTAGTAAAAGTTAATGGCTCTCTTTTAAAAATTGCATCAAGTGAGAATAAATAATTAATTTAAAGAGACACACAGACTAAGAAATTTAACTAAGATGATTTTTAATATTTGTCTTCAGATTATTAAACGTCTCTAATATATTCACTAAGATTTATTATGTTCTTCCTTTGTGAAAAGACATTGGCATGGACTCTTTTGTTTAACCAAAATAAAAGTACTGTGAGGTTAGATATTTTTATGATATCTATTTTCAAATAAAGATTAGGTCTTATATATATTGGGTATTTCATTCATGGTCTTCCAGCTGTTAAAGGGTGGAGCCAGACCTTTCATGTAGTAATAGGAAATTCTAGAATCCAAGCATTTAACTTTTAGGTTGTGTTATACCTCCTACTATGCTGGCAGAATGTGGTAATTTTAAATTACAATAAAACAGGGAAGAGAAAAAAGTAAAGGGTAAACTATAAATAATAAGAAGACTTTGACAAAATGATATGTACCAATGGGACATTCAATTAAGTTAAAATATTATATCTGTAAAGATAATCAAATAATAATTTTGATGAAATCTAACTTAATTTCTAGATATAATGGCTGAGACCAAACAATGAATTTGTAGCTTTTGAGGGCAAGAAAATATAAAATATAATAGGTAATTTTATTAAGCCCTACCTAATCTTTGAGCTTTACCTGAGTCAAATGAAGGATCAAACTTGAATCTGGGTAAATTTGAAATTCATCAAAACATGTATACATTATTCCTTTATACTGAATTCTGACATCCATCCATATATTAACAAGGAGGTGGCTATCATTTCCTTAAATCTCTGAAATAACTTGGATATTTTGGTACAACAATGGCAACATTAAATGGACATAAAAATATTTTGAAGGATCATTTCAGTTCATATAATAAATGTTTCCATGAAAATGCAGATTGATGGAAAATCAAAACCTGTTTTAAATGCATGAGAAGGAAGTGTAATCCAATGTGATCCACTCATTAATATATTTTTAATATAAATAATTATCTTTCATAGTTTTATTTTGTTTGTGAATATGAGCTTCTACATATCAAAATTTCTTTCAAAGAAAATCTATTTGTAATATAAGAAGAAATGAGGAGTTCTAAGTGTATAACCAATTTTTAAATGTCCTTGAAACACTAGAGTTGGCAAAATTCCCACCCAAGTGTAAAATAAGCTTAGCTTCCAATTAAAATGTTACAAGTTGGTACTAAATCTAACCAACAATTTGAAACCTTCGGTAACACAAAAGTTGTCACCATTTTTTTAAAAGGTGGTAGACAAAGCATCACTAAAAGAAAAAAAAATAAAGTAACTACCCTAACAGCAAAAGAATTCAAAAATAGAAACAATGAAGAAATAAAGTATACAGAATTAAAATGTGTTGTTAGCATGTTCCATTTATTTAATGATACATTTCTAAAAAGAAGAAAGACCTTAGACATATTGAAATGTATAATTTCCTTAAGTGCATGATAATTATTCTTTAATTATGATGATAGATATTCACACAAAATGAGTTTAAAAATTATTTTTTTGTGAAAAATATTACCTTTTCATGTAATTCAACTAGAAGTTGTTCAATGCTTCTGGTATTCATTGAATTTCACAAATTTTCTGTAATAGTTCAGGGAAAATAATCTGAACTTTTGCTATTTACATAGGCCATATTACTATTATATCAGGACCTTCCCAGTAAGTAAAATTAATTACATTTCACTTCTTAACAATGACACTGTTCAAGCTGGAAGTTGAGGTTCTCCAATAGCCTAATAATTTCAGTGTCAAATGTAGAAAGCTCTATCATCCAGGAAATGTTTTAGACTGTCCACAAATTCTTTAATGTAATAAATTTATCAGTATTTTGGAAAATCTTCTGTTGAAAACATTTTCATTAATAGTCAATGGCCTTCAAACTGCATCTTTATTATCATGAGATAATGTTCATGATCAACCAAAAAGTCAATAATAATTATAATAAAATGATTTCTTAGGTAGCACTCGGCATAAATAAGCTTATATTTAATCAGAGGGACAAAAAGTTTATACTTCTTCTTTAGTTATAATATTCATAGTTATATTTCCCGCTCTCAATTTTTACCTTTTAAAGAGCAAATTTATCTCAAAAGGAACCAAAATATAACAAAATAAAAACAATCTTGTTGGCATATTTCATCTGAACTTCTATCTGTGGAGGAGACACTCAGTGAAATGGCACCTTCTGCTCAGGGGTGCGTCACCCAGAAGTGTTTTAAACATGTTGAATGGAGACCACCGACTGCATGTGTTTCAAATAGAGCATGTCTATAAATAAAATCATGTCTTGCCCAGCTTTACTGAAAGCAGTAGTGTCATTTTTTTCTTCCAATAGTTTGAAAATGTGTATATTTCCTTAAAAAAGCAATAACTAACCTAATTTTAAATTCTATTTGATCAAATATATTATTTACTCACTTAAAAAATGTCTATTATGTTCTAGGTGAGTTATGAGATACTGCTGAAAAAACATGAATAAAACAATAATAAAGTCCCTGTCATAGACAGAGCAATGACCCACCCAAGGTGTTCACATCCTAATCACCAGAGCCTGTGAACACATTCACTTGTATGGTAAAGGGAACTTTGCATAGATGATTAAGAAAGATGTTGAGATAATCTCCTTGAGAGATGGAGATTTTCCTAGATTATCTGGGTGGGTCCAATATGATCACACAATTTTTATAAGTGGCAGGAGAATCAGAGTCAAAGAGAAGATATACAACAGAAACAGAGCTCAGGGGAGAGAAGATGTTCTGCTGCTGGATCTTGAAGATGGAGGAATGAGCCACAAGCTGAGGAACGTAAGTGACCTTCAGAAGTTGGAAGAAGCAAGCAAATGGCCATGTTCCAACTGGAGTCCTGTGAAAGACTCCTCTTGGAACATGGCCCTGCACACTCCTTGATTTTAGAATTTCCAATGTCTAGAAGTACAATATAAAAAAAATTGGGTTGCTGTAAACTACCGCGTTTGTGTTAATTTGTTATAGAAGCAATAAGAAACTAATATAGTTGCTATACTTACAAAATTGAAATAAATGACTAAATGCATATGCAATTAATAAATAAATACTGATATGTCTTTGTAATTTAGTGTAAGAAGGAAGATAATTGGATACAAGTTAGTTAGGGAGTTCTCTTTCAAGAAGCTATGTTTACTTTGTGATATGAAGAATAAAATAAAATGGGTATGCAAAATGTAAAGAAAACACTAATATAAACATAAGTACTTTTAAAGAGTCCAAATTCTTTCTTTTTTCACAAATCTAAATCAACATGGTTGAAGTATAATGAAAGAGAAAGGAAAAAATATAAAATGAGGTTTAAATAAGGCAGCAGCTGACCATATTGGAATCTACAGATTATGATAAAGAGTTTTGAGTTTATTTTAAATGAATGTAATGAAAACCTATGATTACTTTAAAGCTAGGAATGATATTATCTGATTTAATTCTTTAACAGTTCAATCTTTCTACTATGTAGGATTTGGATTACATAGGAGCAGAGGAAAGACTAGTTAAGAGACCATTTGATTAAACCAGTCAGGAGATATTGGTATCTTTAACTATGAGGATGTCAGTGACAGTAGGAAGAGGTTTTCTCAAAATGACCAGGATTTGTAGACAGATTAGAATGGGAAGGTGGGAATAAGAGAAAGAGAGAAATGAGGCACAAATCAAAGGCTATTGATTAGAGTAAGGGGGTGCATGCTGGTCATATATATTAAATACAAAAAACACAAAGGCAATGTTTAGGAGAGATGAGCTAAGAATCAAAATGCTATTTGCAAATATATTGGATTTGACATGCTATTAGAGTTTCTTTTTGAGGTATGTAGTAAGCAGTAGAATATAGAATTGTACAATTTTATAATTCAGGGAGGTGGGTTCTGAATAGGAGATAAAAATATAGGAGTCTCCATATTGTAGGTTAAAGGTAAAGTTTAATACACTATGGAAAACCTTATGAACTAGTATAAGAACTTTGCCTTTCTCCCTGAGTGACAAGAAAAGCCATTAGTACATTTTAAGCATAGAGGTAATATTATCTGAATTGTCTTTTGACTCTTATATTGACAACTGAATTGTAAAGTGTATGAAAGCTCAGAGACTAGTCATGAGAAAGTTGACAGTATAGGTGGCTGACAGACCTAATATGGGTTGTAAGAGACAGAGAGGAGAAGAGAAGGATTCCAACTGTGAGTTGGAGACACTTTCAGGAATAGAGCTATCATTTTCTGAGAGAAAGAATATGTGGGATGAGCTCAAGTTGGGACATGGTATGTTTGAGAAGCCTATTAGGCATCCAAATGAAATATCAAGAGACAATATGATGTGAGCCTGAAATTCAGAAATGGAGCCCGGCTAGAGATCTATGTTTAAAAGTCATCTGCTTATAGATTTTTTTTTTAAGTAATGAGACAGGATGAAATAGCCAGAGAGTGAGGCCATATTGAGAGGAAGCAAGGGGCAACTGAACATTTACAGATTGGGAAGATAACAAGAAACCAGCAAAGAAACTAAGAAAGAGTAGACAAAATATTATAGAGAAAACAAAGATTGCTAATCACCTAAAACTCCACAGATGTCTTCCAGAGAACCAAACGTATCAATCACTCGTGATCTTTCTACAAGTTGCACAGATAGCTCAAATGTCTAAAACTACTTCATTAATCGTATTGCAAAGTTAAGAGTTTTCTATTTTAGCGAATGTCACATGTCTCCACAGAAATTTCAGCCAGAAATCTGGGGATCTTCCTGTTCTTTGTCTTTTCCTTAACCTCCCAGATAAAATTAGTCTGTCTTGTGCTTTCTACTCTGGAAAAAAAAAAAAAAAATCTCTCCTTCTGCATTACAAATTCTGTAATAAATTACAGAATTGATCAAGAAAGCTGTAAGTTTTTATCTGTAATAATCTGTTTAAATATTGTTTTTTCTCTAAATTTACTATACACAGATTTACCATAAGTAAAATTACTCAAATTTTTATTCTATCTAACTTTTTAGAGTATGATGGTGGACATCATTGTATAGTCTTCACAGCTATGTTTTCTTTCTTGGCATGTGTTCAGTGCAGAGATCCTTTCTCCTTTGTCTTTGCAATTTTTTTCAGGGTTCACCCCTTCAATGGACTTTCATTATTTTTAAGATAAATATTAACTTTAAACAGGTTTTAAAAGTCTTTGTCATCTGGCCCTCTGGCCCTTCTTACCTTTTTAGTTGGATCTGTTGGTACTTTCTTACATTTTACAACAAATATTGTAAAAAATATTATGTGGTTCCTAAATGTACCATACTCTGTGTATGCTTTTTCATATAAAATTCCTACTATATGGAGTGACCTTCCCTGCCAACTCATTTTTAAGATGTATTTCAAATACCAAAATGAGTTTATAAAGAGCAGAGTTCCTTGAAATTCACAGGTAAAGTTAGGTTTTCTCCTAATCCTCTGTATTGCTAATAATATATTTTATTTTATGTGATTATTAAAATAAATTGTTTGCGTCAGTTTCTTCAACTTGAGTTCCTTGAGGGAAAAGATCATACTATTCCATCTTCAAATCCCCAGGTAAAGTGTGGTATCGGGAATAAAATAAACACTAAGTTTTAAGAAGGAAAGAAATGAAGAAAGGGGTAGTTGTGCAGGAAAATAAAGGGAGAAATTCTCAGACAGTATTTTAAATTTATTTAAATTTAATAAGATTTTTTAAATGGAATTTATCATTTAATAATGTTTACTAGACTTTCATCTGCAATGTGGATTTTCATACTTTTTGCTTCTTTAATGAATAGATATTGAATGACCAGGATGCTAAATTGTTTGTAATTTATTTTAAAATATGTCAGCAGTATACTTATACACATACATATATTTATATTTGTATGTATGTGTGTATGTGTGTGATCCCATGTTCGTCTGTACTTTAGGAATGACATTTGTTCTAATCAGGAATTGATACACTTTCTGGGGAGTCAGCTAGCATTCAAACAGAGAGCACACACTCCTTAGGGCAATATTATACATATTTCCACTATTTTTACTACTAAAGCTTTGTTAATTTTTATAATAAATATTAGGAGTCAGTTTTGATTGGTAATATCAGCCTGTTAACGATCATGACAAATTTTAGAAATGAGCTGTCATTAGTAAAATTCTTGGTGGTCAGGGTATGCGGATTGGCTACAATATTTTAGAGACTCTTTTTACTCTTGCAAACAGCAAGCTGAAGAGTCTGGATCCTTAGGGTGACAAATAAGGATTTATTACAAAATGTTTCTAAGCCTAACTGTTGATTCATAGGATCTTGGTCACCTCGTTCTGTTAACTAAATCTTGCTTCCAAATATTATGGTGTCGACACCGGTAAATTTTTCATGAGAAGCAGGGTGGGAGAATCTGAAACAACAGAACAATGGAACTTTATCATCTTGATTGGGCAAGTTTGTAGCAACCTTCTTCCTCATAAATATATATTTAGCAAATGTCTTATGTTTGAAGAATTTAGTTGGTGATGAGATTTTGGAGAAATTGACTAACCTGCATCCAAATCTCACTTTGGCAGCCACCATTATTAAGGGTAGTTAAAACCGAATCGGTTTGAGTGAGTCTGAAACACTGGGTTTGCCTGGAGGTCCCTGAGCCAGAGCTCTATCTGATACGGTGCAGGAAGAGCAAAGAGGGAGACGACAGGCCAGGAGACAGTGTTCGACTGTCACTGCCTCTGTTGATAAGGACAAGTGTGCTTGTCAGATTTCTTTTACAAATGTGCTGAGGTGTTCCAGAGCAGACAAACAAAACTTTCATAAGGTTGGGCAAGATAGAAAACCCTTCAGCATAATGAGAATGAATCCCTTTTATCTGATGAAGCTCTGTATCCTCTCCTTTCTCTCAGTGAGACCCAGAAGAAAGTGTTCAAGTAAACCCAGGCTGCGGCATCTAACAATTATTTATACCTGGTCTATATCTCTTGTTTTTCTTAATGTCTCTCAAATTTAAAGTCATTATAGCCTATAATCTAAAAATGTTTATTCTGATTGCCTATTTCCTGTAATTTATCTCCAAAGAGACTGAAAACTCCTCAAGCTTAGGAGCTCGGACATTGGGAGGACACTTCACAAGAGAATAAAATTTAAAAATATGATAATGAACTGACCCTCCCTCTCTCTCTCTCTCTTTCTCTCTCCCTCTCCCTCTCTCTCTCTCTCTCTCTCTCTCTCTCTCTCTCTCTCTCTCTCTCTCTATCTCTCTAAACCACTATATAGAGGAAGTCTTTTCTGAAAAAGTGTCATTATTTAATAAAGAATT
>CAUYRT010046186.1:0-14011 GCA_963574885.1 Lepilemur ruficaudatus
ATTCTAATTACGTTCAAAGAACTAAAGGAAGCCATTCTTAAAGAAGTAAAGGAAGGTATGATGATAATATCTCTCCAAATGTAAAATATCAATACAGAGATAAAAATTGAAAAGAACAAAATGGATGTTCTGGGTTTTAAAGTTACAATAACTGAATTTTTCTTTAAAACTCACTAGAAGGGCTCAGCAGTAGACACGGACTGGCAGAGGGAAAATCAGCATTCTTGATACAACGCTAGAGATTATGAAATCTGAACAACAGGGAGACAAAATAATGAAGAGAATTGAACAGTCTTGGAGAAACGTAGGGGATCGTAAAGTGCACCAACATGCACCTGCTGGGGAGCAAAGAAGGGAGGAAAGGGGCAGAAAAGTATTCAAAGAAATAATGGCTGAAGACATCTCAGATTTGATAAAAAGCAGTAATTTACACATTTAAGATGATCAATGAACTCCAATTAAGATAAGCACAAAGAGATCCACACTTGTAAGTATCATAGATCATAGTACAAGTGCTGAAAGACAAAAAGAAAGAAAGAAAGAAAGAAAGAAAGAAAGAAAGAAAGAAAGAAAGAAAGAAAGAAAGAAATTGAAAGGAACCTGAGAAAAAAATGACATGTACAAGGAAGACCCAATAAGATTAACAGCTGACCTGTCATCAGAAATAGTTGAGGCCGGGGCCAGGTGCCGTGGCTCACGCCTGTAATCCTAGCACTCTGGGAGGCCCAGGCAGCAGGATGGCTTGTGGCCAGAAGTTCAAGACCAGCCTGAGCAAGAGCAAGACCCCCATCTCTACAGAAAACAGGAAAATTATCTGGGTGCAGTGGTGTGCACCTGTAGTCTCAGTTACTTGGGAAGCTGAAGCAGAAGGATCACTTAGACCCAGGAGTTTGAGGTTGCAGTGAGCTATGATCACACTGCTGTACTCTAGCCTGGGTAATAGAGCTATAATATTTCTCAAAAAAAAAAAAAAAAAAAAAAATTTGGCACTAACAAGGGGGAAAAGGGAAGAGCTTAGGGCTAAGGAGTTTGTTTCTATACCTTACTGAAAATGAGTTTTTACAAATCTTGTTAAGATATATATGGTAAACCCTAAAACAACTTCTAGAAAATAACTCAAAATATATATGAAAAAATCATTCAAGTAATAAAACGTTACATTGGAAAGTATTCACTTAATCCAAAATAGAACAGTAAAGGAGAAATAAAGAAACACAAACGAGACAGGAGGCATATAGAAAACAAAAAGTAAAATGGAACATGTAAATCCAATTACATCAATAATAACATTATGTTCTAATGTATTGAATGAACTAAAAAGCAGAGATTTTTAGACAGGATGTAAAAACAAGATCCAACTATATCCTATCTATGGAAGATGCACTGTAGCTTCAGAGATACAAATAGGTTCTAAGTAAAAGGATGGGGAATATATGTTCTGAAAATAGAAAACAAGAAACTGGAGTGATTATACTGATATCAGAGAAAATAGGCTTCAAAATAAATGAAAATAGAAATAAAGAGGGACATTTTATAATGTTAACAGGGTCAATCCTTCAAAAATATATAACAATTATAAGCATATACAGGCACCTAACAGAGCCCCAAGATACGTGAAGCAAAAACTGACAAAATTGAAAGACGAAATCAACAGCAATGGTTAGAGATGTCAATACCTCACTTTCAATAATGTATATGAATGTAGAGAAATTGGAGCCCTTGTAGATTGCTGGTTAGAATGATGCAGCTGCTTGGAAAACAGTCTTGCAGTCCTAAAAAGAGTAAATATAGAGTTACCATGTGACCCAGCAATTCAATTTCACTTTTTAAGTATATACCCAAAATGCAAACATATGTTAACACGAAAACTTACACACAAATGTTAATAGCAGCATTATTTATAACAGCCAAAAGTAGAAACAACCCAAATGTCCATCACCTGAAGGATAAATAAAATGTGTTATATCCATATAATGTCATATCATTTTGCAACAAAATGAAGTACTGAAACATGGTACAACATGCATGAATCTTGAAAAGATTTTATTAAGTGAAAGAAGCCAGTCATGAAAGGCCATGCATTGTATGGCTCCATTATAGAAAGTGTTCAGAATAGGCAAATCCACATAGGGAGAAAATACATTAGCTTGCCTAGGGCTGGAAGAAGGGGGAGTGGGAGTCACTGCTAATGGGCATGGGTTCTTTTTGAAGTGATGGAAATATTCTGAAGTTGATGGTAGTGATTGTTGCACGACTCTGTACATGTACTAAAAATCATTGCATTGTACATTTTAATATTTGAATTATATATTATGTGAAATATAAATTCATAAAACTGTTATGGAAATAAAGAATTGTACCTATAATACCGAATTGTTGGAAAAATTAAGTGTGGTGATACTCATGGGATTGCACACTCAATAAATAAGAGTAATCATCTCTTCTAGAGGGTGCCAGGTAGAGCCGATAGGAAAGCGTCCAGTCCTTCCAAATCTCGGGGTGCCACTGCCGCCATGGAGATGCTCTGTAATAAATGTCTGTCTTTCTTTCTCTAGGGCAGAGGACATTTTATCCAAGGAGAAAAGGGTGAAAAGGTAAGCATCTCCCTTTTGTCATATTCTTCCAAGGAAATAGGACAAGGGGACACAAGCATGAGAGAGCTGTGTGCTACCTCCATGCCACTTGGCAAGGACTTGGGTGGGTAAGAAGAGGTTTCCTTGGCCGAGCACCTGGCCTCACTGCGTGTCCTGCCCGACTCAGGCTACTGAAGCATGTGCAGTGCTCAGCAGGAAGGGAGAAGGTGGAGACAGGACATGGTGTTTGGAGAACTGAGAAGTAGGACACACATGTCTTGGGGAATTCAGGAAATATTCTGTTAGAGAAGTTGACATTTGAGCTGCACCCAGGAAGTGCGAGTTTTTGGCCAGGATCTCCCAGGCAGAGAGAAGAGCATGAGGAGAATTTGTGGGTGGCCTAAAATTGTTCCTCCCAGCTATGAATGTCATACCTTCTCGCACCTTCATCAGAATGTGCACTTGCTCCACAGAACCAGGAAAATATGAGATTCCCCTGTAAGGAGATAAAACAAAGCAGGGAGCCACTAAAAATGCCATTTCCTGTTGACATCGGCCGTTAAAAACAAACACAAAAACAAAAACCTCCCGTGTTCCTGGAGAGGCAGCCTCAAGACTTTATAGTGCACATGAGTGTTGATGATTTCATTAGAGTCCAGGCACTTGTAGACTCAGTGTGTAATATCACTGGACCCTGGGAGGGCGTCCATTGCCCAGAGGGTCACATGAGCCCTGTGTATGGGGCTGATTGTGTAATACAGGTACCGCTCCAACAAGTTACAGTGGAAACAGCGTTCACGTGGCCATTCTCTCCCTGCGTGTACCCTTACATGTCTGGAATTACTCCATAGGGATAAATCAAGGATATGTACACGTGCATACCCAGGTGTGTATAAGTGTTTATCAGAGAAGACTAGAAACAAACATAATTATGTGCAGGGGACAGAGGGGAAAATAAGTTATTGTACAGCTAATTAATGGAACGGCACTCGGCGATACAAAATAGCATTTGGGAGAACAATTAATGACCTAGAAGGTGCAGACAATATTTTGTTAATTTTTAAAACCTATTGCAAGATCTATGTACAATATGACTCCAATTATGTGTGTGTGAGTGACAGAGAAAGAGAGAGAGAGAGAGAAGTTAATGTTGGAGGCAAACCCTTACTATTAACCACTAGTTATCTGTGGGTGACAAAGTTGTGATGGTGTTTATTTTCTTCCTTATCTTTCTTCCCTCTCTGTGTCTTCATTTATTTCACGATGGACTTCCTCTCCATTAAAAGCACACGCACACACATAACCTTACTACTGCGCAAGGATAGAAAGCAGTGTGAGACACAGTGTGACACTCAGCGTCATGTGAGCTGTACAGCCGGGCAGGTCTGGTGCATCTTCACTCTGCCACTCTCTAGCTCGGCCATCAACTTTTGAGCCTCTGTTTCTCGATACCTAAAAACAGGGCTAATGGCAGCCACCTTCCATGACTTCTGTGTGGTTTGAAAGCACAGCACCTAGAACCTAGGTGCTCAAATTCAGCAGCTACTTTTTGCTTTCATTTTTAACTTTTTTAGTTTTATTTTATTGGTGTAAGAACACTTAACATGAGATCTGCCCTCTTAACAAAATTTTAAGTGCATGGTACAGTATTGTCGACTACATGCACCATGTTGCACGGCAGATCTCTAGAGCCTGTTCATCTTGCTTCACTGAAGTGTTACACCTACTGGTTAGCAAGTACCCAACTCTCCCTCCCCAAAGCCCTGGAAACCAGCATTCCACTCTTCCATTCTACAACTTTGACTATTTTAAGTACCTCCTATAGTGGAATCATGTAGTATCTGTCTTTCTGCATTTGGCTTATTTCACATAGCATAATGCCCTCCCGGTTCACACATGTTGTTGCAAATGGTAGAATTTCTTTCTTTTTTAAAGCTGAATAGTATCGCATTGTTTTCTGTATTTTCTTACCATTCATCTGCTGATGGACGTGTGGGTTGCTTCCATACCTTGGCTATGAATTATACTGTAATGAACATGGGAGTATAGATATCTCTAGATATTGCTTTAAAATCCAGATTTCAATTTTTTTTGACTCTATGCCCAGTAGTGGGATCGCTGGATCATGTGGTAGTTCTATTTTTAACTTTTTGAGGAACCTCCATACTGTTTTCCACAGTGGCTACATCATTTTGCATTGCCACCAACAGTGTTGAGCAGCTTCTTTTGTTGTTGGTAGCATGCTTGGTTCCACTGGGCACAGGGTATTAATGGGACACCCAGGTATTCCTGTGTCAGGAACTGGGGCTGCCAGGACCCTTAAAGTCAGAACACTCAGTCTGGGTGGCACAATACTTTGTGACTCTGTGACCCCCTTCTCATGTTCCTCCTGGACCAGCCTTTGCTCTGACTGATTGTTCTCCTTCATGTGTGTTCATATCGCCAGGCAGGGGCTGACAGCCTCCCCTCTCTCTGTGGGCAGCAGGTGCATCTCTGCCTTGTCGGTTCTGGGTCGAGCTCAGGATGGGCAGCTGTGGTGGCCTGGTCTCCTTGTACCTGCAGGCACCTCCCTGGTGCCCAGAGCCCTGCCTGCAGCAGCACATCCAAAAACTTGGCACTTCCTGGGGAATAGCTGTGGCTGGGGTGGGGGGGGGTCTCCTCACTGTTTGGTGCTGGCAGGAGACAGACAGCTGAACAGGTGCTAGCACCTCCAGCTCTGTCCTTGATTGTCATTTTCTTCCAGTTGGCTTTTTAATCAAAGTCTGAGTCTAGATTTTACCACTTCCTAGCTGTGTGATTCGCAGTGAGTCACCTCCTTCTCTGGGTCTCTGCTTCCTTGTCTGTCAGGATGAGGCGGTGGGATGAGATGATGCAGAAAGGCATTTTCAGGCAGCAGCTCTGAGACTTGGGGCTCAGCCCACCCCCAGCCTCTGCACTCTGGGGCTCTTTGCTATAAATTGGAGTCTCTGCTTCCTCTCCAGGGGTGAGGGGTGGGCCATGGGGACAGATGGGGTCCACAAAGGGGAGAAGGCCACCTGTGACTCATGCACTTGACTGGGCTTAATAAACTGGTTTCTTCATTGAATATTGTCTCAAAGTCATTGCCGAGTGCTGGGGGATTAGATAGACTGGAGCCCGATGGGCCCGGGGATCATGATACTCCTATTCTGGCTGGCTGTGTTCCTCATACTTCTGGCATTGCAATTAACTGCAGTGACAACGTGTGTCAGCTTCTACATGCACCAGGCCCCTGCCGAGTGCATTTTGCTTTATCTCTCCTTGTTCAGACAGCGCTTCAGAGAAGACGCTGCTATGCTCATTTCACAGATGAGAACATAGTATCAAGGTCAAGTGACCTGCCTAAGGTCACACCATTAGTGAGTGTCTGGGAAACATGATCACTGATTTTTACTACAATGCTGGGGAGCTAGAGAGCCGATGGAACTGCCTGTCATGCAGCTGAGGAGACTGAGGCTTAGAGAAAGTGAGTGATCAGCCCAGGATTGCACAGCTGAGAAACTGCTGGAGAACTTGGCCTCCTGACCCTCCCAGATCATTCTGCTGCCTCTGCTTGGCATTTCCCATCAAATGCCCAACACTGTTCTTGGTGTTCTGGGGGCGCCTCCTCTCTGCTGCCTGTTCTACCTCATTCACCACTGGTTCCTGGGCAAATGCCCCCAGTGTTTCAAGATGCATGCAACTGAGGTGAGATAAAGGGGAAGCAGGCTCTCAGGGTGCCCCGAAGATCTACCCACAGTCTAGATGTTAGGGATATGGAAGGACAGAAAAAGAGGGAATGAGTCCTTCAAAGGGTCTAGAACACAGTTGGCACTAAATAAGTGCTTGCCCAATGAATGAATGAATGGATTATGGGCCCTCATATGTCCAGTACCAAGGGCCAACTCTTCTCAGTAGAAGGATCACAGACCCTGGGCTTGAATGTTTCCAACTTCAAATTCTGTCTCTACCTCATGTTAACCGTGTGTCTATCCATGTGCTACTTTAAACCTCAGTTTCCTTTATGTGAAAAGGGGAAAATAATAGTTTCTACCATATAAGGTTGCTGGGAGGATTCAAGGAGAAGATACAAACCTATGGTTTGACCCGGTGGCTGGCGTGGCAGGTCCTTGGTAACCAGTGAAGCTATTGTTCTGGAGACTCTATCATATAATGTCCAGTACTATCATGGTGATGATAACGATGACAACATACAGCAGCCAGTGCTGAAGTTGGGAAAAGCAGGGTGGGGGATGACCTCCAGGTACCCTGCAGACCCTTGGTTCTTCCATCTTGAGAAAATTAATAAGTACCATGGAGACATTGGTGTGAAGTTCCTTTTGGGCGGGCAGCTGAGTGAGCCCCCTTTATGGCGATGCAGTCTGCAGAATCTGCTGGGCCACGAACCCCACAGGTAGTGAAAGGTTTAGAAACAACAAAGCAAGGGGAAAGTGTGTGGTTTCTAATGAACTTCCTGTGGCACATTCTGAGGATCCTTCTGCCCTGGGGGGGCCAGAGCCTTCAAGGGAGGAGCCCAGTGGGGCCACCACGTCATCACTCCTTCCTAGGCCTGCAGTGCCCTCTCGTACCCTGAGTGTGGAGCTTGTGCCGCGGTTTCCTCTGAGCAGATGTCTGTGCTGTTCCTGGCTTATTCTCTGTTCCTGAGAAACCTGGTGTCTGGGAGGGCAAAGGGGGCCGTGGTTTGGACTCACATATGAGCTCAGGTGGTAGAAAGAGCAGATTTGGGGAGTTGGGCGGACCTGTGTCAGGATCCCAGCTCTGCCAGTAGCTGGGTGACTTTTGGTCAGTATCTCTCTGGGCCCCAGCCTCTCATCTGCACAGTGCAGCCACTGATGCCTGCCCGCTGGGTCTGTTGTGGGGATGACAGGACGTTGATAATGCCGTGAAAGCACCTTGCTCAGTCCCTGGCACACAGTAGGTGCATGTTAAAAATCTGTCCCCTTGCATTTATTCCTTTTCTTTTTCTGCTAGAAGTCACTGCTAAAATCCATTAAAGCGTAGCATAATTGTTTCCTCGGTAGCTAGTACTCAAGTTCCTAGTGTGTGGGCGAGAGCGGTGGCTTCACAGAGTTCTCAACCTGGCACGGTGCTTCTTCTTACTGGTCCTTAAGCAAGGTGGGTCGTGCCATCTCTAGTGTTAACCCATCCCCCATCACACAAGGAGAAGGGGATGAAGCTATTAAGTAGCACTGGCTCATCCACAGGGGTGCTGGGGGTAGATCAGGGAACAGTGGTCACATCAGCAAAGTGCCCAAGGGTTTCCCAGGATACGTGGTGCTATACTTTTGGTGGGGCAGGTAAAAAACATGAAACACAAAAGAACAGGTGACGTTTGACTTACCCATGCTGATCTAGAAAATTATCATAAGTGCAATTCATATGAAGGGACAAACAAAAACAGAATCAAGATAACCCCAAGCAGACTCTGTTCATTACAAGTATTCTTAATAACTGCAACTACAACCACAACAAAAAATGAAAACAGCCTAATGGAAAATTATATTACCTCACCAGATGGACAGAAGTGAGAATTAAAACGACCTTATAATACGGAGCTATGCATGCACGTAATACAGATGAAACAATAGAACAGAAATCTATACAGGCTTACATATAAAAAGATGTGCGTATAATGAAAACAACCAATGCATTAAGGTAGTGGGATTTGGGGTCTTTTATATATCATGGTGATTGGTCTTAATGGTGCTAGAATATTAGTGCAACTGCAAACATTTAACCAAAGACTAGATTTGATCTTACATAATGAAAATCCTTTTAAATGTCATATATTCACAATTTTTATTCATGAAATAAAAAAGCAGTACGGTTTTGGAGGAACACACACTGCCCCCCAGCACGGGATTTGTTGGCTACTTATTGGCAGGTGTGTCGGCTGACGAGCCCAGGTGCAGAATACGGCAGTGGCTGAGGCTTCGGGGTCATGGTGTTTCCTGTCCTGCTGTATAACCTTGGAACAGTCATTGCAATTCTCAGTGCCTCAGTTTCCGCACCTGTACAGCAACAATCTTCTCTCAAAAGGGTGATGTGAGAGTTTCATGAGTTTATCCATGGAAAGAACTTAGCAGGCCCCTGGTGATTAAAGCAACTTCAGAAAGCGTTGGCAAGAGGCAGTCTACAACATCCAACCACTGGATTCTCCAAGTGATGACCCATTCAGGTGCATTATCCAAGTTAGTCCAAGCAGAATGGACTCAGTACTTCCACTTCAAAGGCTGGGGACAGATACTCTTTTCCCTCTGGGTCCGAGGTTATGAGGATGATAGCCTCAAATTTCCTGCAGCTGTTTTGCTGCCATGAAAGGAGTCCATCTGAGGAGGATGAGGTGACACTGAGAAGAAGCTTGGCCACAAAATGGATCCTTGGACATGAGGCTGCTGGACAGAGTCAGGCCCATCTGAGCAGCATCTGCCATGCTCAGATCCCCGAGGGGATGTGTTTCCTGCTGAGGGGTTCTCTTTACTTATGAATAGGAGTGGACATGAATATTAGAGTTGGGTTGGGATGTTGATGGTGGCCCTTTAGGCAGAGACTGGCCCAGATAAGGCCCTGAAGAGCTCCAGTGTCCCCGGAGTGGGCAGTAACAGAGTACACAGGACAGACCTGAATCAAGCCTGGGTCACTCCTTAGAGAGAGTCGGGGGCCCTGGAGACCCACAGGGAATGAAATGGGGACAAAGTGTCCCACGAAGCCACACTTGGGTCAGCAACTAGGTACTTGGCATTTGGTACAGGGGAAAAGACAATAACAACCACCAAAAAGTCCTTTCTTAAGCATTTTCACGGAAATCCATATGGCGGTAAATAAAACTTCATATGGATTTTCTGTTCAGATTTCACAGTGTGGTGCACCAGAAAAAAAAAAAATCAGCAAGTGAATTTAAGAAACTCAGCTGAATTTTATTGGCTTTGTTGACTCAGCAGCAGACAGGATTTTGGGTTGCAGAAACATCGGTTCATTGTCTTTTATGGCTTTCTTCAATTTTTACCAGCACTGTAAGCCTGACGGGGGACGAGCGTGGTGAAAGATGAGTCTCTGAGCCAGCAAGGAGCCAGGGCTGTTCCGACTGCCTGGGATGCAGACTGCTCAGAGCCATGACTACAGGTTCTAAAGGGGGTGCAGGGGCTGCATGAAGCCCACCTGAGTGCTCTGAAACCACAGTATAGGAGAGTCTCTGCGGGCTGGTTCACCATGCAGTGAAACAAACAAAGTGCTAGTTCCAAACTGAGAGAAGCAAGCCCAGGCCATGGGGGTGAAATTAAGAAGGGTTCTTAGACAAGCAGGTTCATAGCAGTTGGCTGGGTGGCTTGGTTCCCAGTCTTAGAAAACCAGGTTCTGGACTGGTATTCCAAACCAGGCCCTTGTGGAGCCTGATGCTTCCTTGTCCTCTTATGATTTGAAATGGGACAAAGCAGGCTCCTCCACGTTGCTCTGGGCTATAGTGGCCTAGCAGTTGTCACACTGCTATGTTACTTGACAGAGGAAGTCCAGTTGTTTGGAATGCACGTCCTACCTGATGTGATGGGGCCCCAAGTGACCTTCCCCTGGTGTTTGTCTCCTGCTGATTCTGGGTTTGTGTTTCTCAGGACACTCTCAGGATATTTTTACCTCTCTGCCATTAACTCTTCCCCCATAGTCATCATCCCCCTCTGCCTGTTGAAATCCTTAGGCTGCTTCTGAGCTAGGGACATTTGAGGTACAGGCACTGAGCCAGGTGGTTCCATGTACACTATCCCACTCATTGCTCCCAACCATTGCAGGTGAAAGGCACCCGTATCCCCATTTCACAGAAAAGGGCAATGAGACTTAGAAAGAAACACACACACACAAACACACACACATACAATGATGTGATTGGTTCCATGGTAAACAGCTGTAGGAAGAGCATAAATTAGTTTATAATAAGCTCTGGCTTGTTCAAAATCATAACAAGTACCTGTTGAGAGACAGGCGTGGAGGACCAGATAGGGACAGAGCCACCCCTGCAAGCGGATGGAGGGAGCGAGGTAGAGATGTAGAGTGTTTAGAAAAGTGATCACTCTGACCACTGCATGGCTAGGAAGGCAGAACCAGGGACAGAAGTTATGTTCCTGCTCAGCTCTGCTTCCAATTGGATGGGGACCCTGCAGGTAATAGGTCTGCCCTCACGATGACACCTCTCTGCCCTCAACATGGCAGACACGCCTTGTGCTGTCCACATGGTAAAAGAATGGGTCCTTCTGACCTGAGCTGGGTTCTTTCTTTGGTGTTGTTCAAAGGCTTTAATTGAAACTGTGAGATGAGAATACTCCTTGGAGGTAGAATTGGACTGCAGAGGTGGGTGGGGAATGATGAGGAAGCCCTACTACATATGGATTTTCTTCTCAGGGCCTCCCTTCCAGGGAGGTGATCAGGAAAGCTTCCATAAATCATAAGACACTTTGACATATCAGGGACACTATGGTTTGAATGTTTGTATCTGCCAAAATTCATATGTTGACATCCTAACCCCCAAGGTGGTGGTATTAGGAGATGGGGTTTGGGGAGGTGATTAGGTCATGAGGGTGGGGAGCTTATGAATCGTATTGGTGTCCTTCTAAAAGAGACCCCAGAGAGCTCATTTGTTCCTTCCACAGGGTGAGGTTACAGTGAAAAGACAGCTACCTATGAAACAAAAAGTGGGCCCTCACCAAACACCAGATCTGCTAGGACCTTGATCTTGGCCTTTCTAACCTCTAGAACTGTAAAGAATATTTTTCTCTAATTTATAAACCACCCAGTTTATGGTATTTTGTTATAGCAGCCTGAAAGGACTAAGACAAGGGGTAACTTTTATAGGTGAAATGTATGGCATAGCAAGGGATAACATACGAACTTTTAATTTTTAAAAATTCTGTCTGAAAGCATAGGATGGAGTGTTAGCAATAGCAGTCATGCAAGATTCATTGACAGCTCTTATGATTTTATCTGGAATAGTACTTTATCTGAAAAGAAAGTGCCATGTAGTGGGAAGAACCATGGCATCAGCTTTTTATTGATTCTTGATGTTCCAGGCTATTTAGTTTATGAGCTTCCTACAGCCCCTTTAAGAAGGCAGGGCCATGCCCCAGGTCACAGAGCTGGTGAGTACGTGGAGCAGAGGCTGTGTCTGTCAGACACAAGACACAAGAGGGGGACCCACTGCATCAGCCAATGCCACTTGCATTGCCACCTGCATCTCTCTGAATGTGATGCTGGTATCTGGGAATTCTTGACCCTCAGATACCATGTCTCTGATAGGAACCAGGTCATTTTATATAAAGGCTGCATCATAGAGCCTCTGAGCCAGAAAATGTAAATAATATGTTTGTGTTTATATGTGTAAAACTTCTCAGGTCTATTTATGCCATTTGCCTTGAGCTCTGGGTCACTTCGTCTTTGTTCATGACTGGCTTAATCAGCACCCCCCACCTCCTATTCTTAGCCTGTGCATTAATGTGCATTATTCATGGTTATCGAGTTGGATAACTGTGGTTGAGTGCCTTCTATTTTTATAATAATTAAAGGGTTTGTGGGAAAAATTAGTGTAACTGTTTATGTGCCCTCAAATAGCCCTGTAGGTTGGGGGCAGAATGCTGAAAGAATAAATAGAGGTGCCACTGGCTCTGTCCATGGTGCTGAAGGACGTGGCGAAGTTTTGCATTCACGGGATCTCACAGCCCTGGGCAGAACTGGGAGAGGAAAGTCTGCACTTTTCTTCCAGCTCCGTCTGACACTCTGGTTCTTTCCAAGTCTCATGGAGCAGTCACAAGACCAAGGGCTTCATACAGGAGGGTGAGACCACTTATGGGAAGGGTAAATATTGTACTCCTTCCCTGGGAGGGCAGGGGATGCTATGAGCACAGACCCTGGACACAGGTTGGCTGGGCCCGGGCCTTGGCTGGGCCACTTAGCAGCTGTGTGACAGTGGGTCAGTTACTTAACTTCTGTGACCCTTGCTTTCCTCGTCTATAAATTGGCAACTATGATAGTAGTACTTGCCTCAGAGGGTTGCTATAAGGATTAAGTGAGCTAATGAAAATAAATGACTTATATTTGTCAAAAGTACTCATAAATGCTAAGTATAATTACCATTACACCAACACATTTGGTGTTTTTTAATACATCAAATGATGTCTTCTGTGTTCCTAGCATTAATGAGGTCTTATCCCCAGAGGCGGCCAGCAGCTGGGCAAAATCAGAGCTCTTCTGCTTCCTCCTGAAGAGCACTTTCATAACTTCCAAGGACTCAGGAAGCCTACAGAATGTTGCTAGAAAGCATGTTCCCAGTGCACCAACACAGAGGTCCTTTCCTTTCTTCAATTCATCTTAAATAATTCACAGAGCATCTAAGAAGAATAATAGCACCTAGTATTTACACACACTTGCTGTCTGCTAGAATTTATGCACATGCTGTTTAGTTTAATTGTCAAGGTGGGTATAATTGTCCTCATTTTATAGGCTATTAACTGTGGGGCCAGGCACAGGTGACTTTACCTCTCTAAGTGGCTGAAACAGGAGTTGAGCTCATATTTCCTGAATTCACATCCTGCAATTGTCCGTGCTAAGAAGTGGTTCTCAGAGTGAGCATCCCCAGGAGGACCTGTTAAACCAATGTGCTGGACCCCACTCCCAGAGTGTCTGATCCAGTGGGTCTGGGCTGGGGCCACAGAAGTTACCTTTCTAGCAAGACCCTGGGTGATGTCAATGCTGCTGGTCCAGGAACCACACTTTGACAACCACTGCCCAGAGTAGGCTTAAGACCCTGCCTAGAGAAACTACTCTGTCTCCTACCAAAGAGATGAAGCATATAGTAACGTAGCCTTTCTAGCAAAGGAGCAATCTTTGTCAACATTTATAAATAAGTCCTGAAATTTAATTAACCAAAAGAGCAACCGAAATATTTGTTTTCTCATTTCTCTGTATCTTTCCCAATGAGGCAACAGCAGGATCCCTGATGAGTGGGTGTGGGCGGGTGGATAGTTTCCCACTAAATGCTGCCCTCCAGATGGGATCACGGAGGCAGTGAGTGTGTGGGGGAGATGGGTGGAAGAGGGTCAGAGCCTGGAATTGGAGTCAAGCCATGACTTTGAGTCACATACAACTGTGGCAGGAATGGGAAGGAAAGCCCCGCTTCTCTGAGCCTTGGTTGTCTCTGCATTGGATTTCACATGTGTTTTCTATTGTCATCCTCTTACAACCCAAGTGTTGATTTTGTTTTTATAGGTGGAAAATGGAGGCTTGGATAGCCTGCTCAAATAATAGTACCTGCTGCTTGTTTTGAATTCCCTGTATACAAAGCATTTCCCCAAGTGTTGCTTCCAGGCACCCTAATAGTGGGCCAGAGATGCTACCACTCTTTGCAGCATCCCCTGGTCACGTACAGGAGCTAAAACCCAGGTGGG
>CAUYRT010046187.1:0-73954 GCA_963574885.1 Lepilemur ruficaudatus
GACGACTGAATCAGCAGGTCGCTCCTCTTCTGGAACATTCTGGATCCTCACGAATGTGTTCGCGGAGCAGAGCGCGCCGGCTTCAGCGTCAGCCGGGCCTGGTGCAAACCCAGAGCTGTGACCTGCGATTTCTGTGGACCCGGGAAAGTCAGAAAACCTGCTGAAAGCTGGGCAAGCCCGTGCTTCCCTCGGAGGCCCGTGTGCGGGACACGGGACAGCACGGAGTTCCTGCGACAGGCGCCGCCTCGCGCCGTGTCCTCGGCAGCCACGAGTCCCCGCTTCCCTGAGTGACGCAGGCGGACGTCTGGTAACTGTTCAGCGGGCAGGAGTTCCAGAAGATTCTCTGCAGGGCAAGGAGAAGGAAGGGAGAAAGAGACAAAGGGACACTTGATAAATACGTCTATGCGTAGTTTCTAAATTCATACTTTCTTCCCCCAAATTTTCCAGAATTCTTTCCTGAAATAATTTTTTTGTTGGTAAACACAGATATTTTAAAGTTGAATATGTGACATGCTATATTTATGTACAAAATTTCTTCCAAGTAAATATAAGTGAAATTCTCCCTTGCTGGTCCGTTGCATCAGCAGTCAGCGGCTAACGGATTAGTTTATTGACCCGATACAAATCTTACGGATTCAGTTCCTGTTAGAAACCCAGAAAATCACCCCCGAGATGATCCCGTCCGTGCCACGGCCCAGGGTCACAGCGTGAGCCAGAGGGGTGTCCCTGCTTCCCCCCGGCAGCGACGCGCCCGCGAGAGGACAAGCTACCGACTGTGTCCCTGGGAACGGACGACACGAGGGTGTGGGACAGTCTTCCGTAGTCACCGTGTCCCGGCGTGTGCTCAGGGGACGCGACCCAGCGCAGTGACTCCTCCGCAGCAGACGCCGCCTCCGAGTTGGCTCAGATCCCTCCGACTTCCTCCACGGACCCCTCAGGAACTCTTACCTGGGGCTGAGAAGGAGCCCTGGAAAGTTCTTCCCGCCCACCTCTGCCTTCCTCACCTGACACCCCTTAGCCAGGCGGAATCACGGTGGCACACACACAGAAGGGGACACGGCTCGCTGTACTCTGGGGACACCAAATCCCCGGCCTGTTCCAGGCACTGCACACTCCAGGCTGATCCAGGGACCCCTCGCTCCAGCTCCTGGAGGTGGGTCCTTTTGATGTCGCCATTTTACTGATCAGAGAATCGGAGCTGGGAAGGAGTAAGTCACTGTCCCCAAGTGACAGCTCTGTGGGGGTTAGCAAGTGTGGATGCAGCCAGCCTGGGACGGGAGCAGGGCTTGGAACAATCACGAAGCCCTTATGCCTGACCTCACGGAGACCCCAGCCTGGGCCAAGCGGTTTGAGCTCTTCCTTTGCATCACAGAACTCAGGAGGGATTCGTCCACACAACAGGCATTTCTTGTGCATGGACTTGCCCCAAGCACTGACCCAACACACGGCGCTGTGTGCCCAGGCTGCCCGGCCTGCAGCTGTCCCCGTGGTCCCTGCTTGTGCAGAGAAACGCAACGGCGCCAGCATGCGCGAAGGGCCCTTCTAGAGGGCTGGCGCCGGGTTTTCTCCTTTGTTTAAGAATGCAAACCATTCCCAAGTTCCAGTACTTTCCCTATGACTCTTAACCAAGTGCGTGGGCCGTGGGTTTGCTGGGCGGAGATGGGGGGAGGACAGGAACCAGCCGAGACACTCCCCAGGCTGGAAGGCTGAGGGAGGACCTCCGGGGCAGGCGGGACCGAGGGTCGGTGGGGTCAGCAGTGGGAATGACCAGGAAGACGTTTGAAACAGGAGGTAGGACACGAGGGGCAGGCTCTGGTGTGGAGCAGGCCACCCAGCGGGGATTCATGTTGCTGAACAGTAAACCGGGAGTCAGGGGGCGATCTACTAAGTCCCCGGGCCCAGGCGGTCTTGCATGCGCCGTGTCAAGGAAGTCGGTTGTTCCCGCCAGGCCGGGGTTGCTCCCCCTTGGCCCTGTTGACATCTGGGGCCAGATCCTCCTCTGCGTGGAGCTGCCCTGGGCATTGTGGGATGCTTAGCAGCATCCTGGCCTCTACCCACTAGATGCCAGTAGCAGCCCTTCCCCGGCTATGACGACGGAAAATGTCTCCAGGCATTGTCAAATGTCCCCTGGGGGCAAAACCGCCCCGGGTTGAGAACGCCGCTCTAGGCAAAAGGCTGCGAGTGTGGAGAGGCAGCTGGTGACTAGAGGGACCTCAGCAGGCAGCTAGCCTAGAGAAGTCACGTGGGGCCGCCCCAGCGCTTTCAGCCTGGGGCCTGCGCCCAGCGCACAGTAGGTCCTCAGCAAATGGGTGCCAAGCCTCTGCTGTAAGACGGGGCTGTTCTAAGATGCTCAACGGCTCCAGATGTCAAAATGCTCTGCTCTCGGTAGAGCCAGGGCCCTGTCAGGCCCCGTCCCTTGGGCTGGAAGGCCACAGTGGGTGCCACCTCCAGGGCCAGGCCATGCTGGGTGGCTGTTTATCTGTGTGCCCAGGGCTGCCTGCTGGGCGTATTAAAGGCCATGAAATAATGATGAGGCCTAGGAGGCGTAATTAAAAGCCACGGTGACATTGATCTGCTGAGATTTCTGAGCGAGCCCAGAGCACACAGGGCGATTCTCCATCTTACCTCATGCAGGCCCAGCCTGATTGGCCCCCTGGGCATTGCTGGGGCCGCGGAACCTCACCTGTGGCCGGGAGACTCCCAGGGCAGCAGCCAGGCTGGCTTCAGAGGCTGTGCAAAACAGGCGGCCTGGGCCTGGGGGCAGCCCAGCTGCTGTGCTCTGCCCTGGGAAGGCAGGAGCAGGCCGATCTGTTAAAGACACAGGTCCCCACTCTCGAAGGTTTCAAAGGTTAACTTATTCACCTCCAGGCCCCAGAAACTCACCTAGGTAGGAAACCTGAGAGGCTCCTGGGCCGTGCTACCTGCCTTGGCACAGGGCATGTCTGTCTGCACTTTGTGTCCTGGTGCCTATAAGAAAGATTGCAATCTGGATGCAAATTAAGCCAAGAGTTATTTCTTGACCCTCTACCTGGGCTGAGAATTGTGCATACTTTTAAAAATAGGAACATCTAATACTTTCCTAAAATAATTGTCTTTGCAAAGATGGACACTTTGATGGGAAAAATGATTGTGTTCTTACTGTTACTGCCATTGCTCGGTTATTTGCTAATCTGTTGTCACTTTAGCTTCAGTTTTAAAACTAGCATCGTGATTGAAATTAATATGAGTTGAAAGTCAGACAGAACCAAAATTTGGCTTTGGTTCTGCCACTTGCTCTCTCTCTATGATCCTGGGCAAATTATTTGAGCAGGTTGTGCCTTAATCTTCGTTTTGGTAAATGAAGGTAAAACAAATCAATGTCGTAGATTGGAAAGGATCAAATGAAACAATGTTTGCAAAAGTATGAGCTTAGGAACCATTATTTCACTAGCTCCATCCCTGTGTTAGATTCTTTCCCATATTTAAGATCCTGATGCCCTAGCAGTCTGTGATGATAAAACTGAGGCAGCAAATCCCTTCTGAACAGTGATTCCACACGGGGAGGCTACCCACCCGTGTGGGGGTTACCAGGGTGTTCACTCTGTAGGAAGCCTGAGTTATTTTTGGTCTTCCAGCTGCTAGAATCAGACAAGGAGAAGGCAGGTACCCTGCCTAGAAGCCCTGCTATCGCCTTCCTTCCTGCCTGCCCATGAACTGGGGTGCACTGTACCTCCTTACGTAATCTCTGCCTCTGGTCTTCCTTTGTGCAAACCTGGCCTGTTTTCTGCCCTCTGTCTTTGCCACACCTGCAGGGGGAAGGGAGCTGCACCTCTGATCTCTGAACTGTAAAGGAAGTAGCAACCCTATCAGATGGGAGGAGGGAGAGGTTTTCGTGGGGCCTTGAAAAAATAGTCTGTCTCCCATGCAGGTCTAAATGCAAAGAGGCATTTACTTCTTTCTCATGAGCTGCCGTGAGTGGGGTGAAAGATCCTTCCAGACTTTTGGAGACGGTGTTCTGAATTAAAGTCTTAGAGAAAATCCCGTTTCCTACAGTCTCCACCTTACTCTACCCACTGTATTTCTAACAAGAGTGGGACATGGGCTTTGATGGTGGAGAGCTGGACGCTGGAAAGAAGGGGAGGAGGGCGCCTCTGAAAACTGCTCCAAATCAAATGCACAGTGTTGCCAAGCCCCTGACTGGAGAGAGGCTTGGAGAAATGAGAGTCACCAATTACTGAACGCCCAGGGTCTGTGGTGTAACGTGTGCCCTGTGCATGCTCTCCCAGATAGTAACAACCCTAGGCGGCATTTACAGAACGCTTACCGGGCATCAGACCCTAAGCTGAGCCTTTATTCAGCCCGAGCTGCCTCCCTGAGAGAAGCTGAGCACACTGAGTGTGGGTGACACACCCATGAGGCCAGCGCCCCAAATTCAACCCAGCCAGGCTGAAGGCAGTCTGCACTTGACTGCTCTGGGGAAGAACCTTCTCTGCTTTGCGTGTATGTTCTAGCAGCTAGTTTATAAACTGAAACTGTGCACAGTTCTTGGTTGCCACACGTGCAGTCTATCCCATGGAAAAGAAGAAAGGCCTTCTCTTGCCCTGTCTTTCCTCACCATCCCATAATCTTACAGTCATGATTCCAAAAAAGATTTGCAAACCAAAAGGCCTTTCCATCATGTATGTGGTGGTAAGACTTGGCCTGAGCTGATAGACTACTATAAGGCTATTTATAGTCTTTATGTTTCCCACTTAGTGTGAGCAGTCATGCATTTTGCTGCGGAAATATTAATGTGTTGTGTCCTTAGGTGCTGCCCCAGACTCCTTGGGGTGGTGTTATACAGTATACAATTATGAGACGTATGCATTTTTTAAAATGTGCCAAATTCCGATTTCTGAAATACGTCTGGCCCCAAGGGTTTCAGAAAGGAGTTGTGGGCCTATAAATCAAATCTGAAGTCCCACTTTGGAGCTGTGTCCCACAGATAGCTTTGGGTGGTGGCAGTGGTGGAGGCTGGAGAGATCCATCCACCCTGGTTTATGTGGTCGAGGCCTGTGCCATCGTCAGACAACTTGGAACTCTTCAGAGTCTCCGGTTACCTGGTTTCAAAGGGGCATAACAACAGCATCTTCCGAGCAAGGTTGCTGCAAGATTGATACGGGCTTGAGTATGTAAGGATTACTTACGCAGTGGCCATCTGGGGGCACTTTAAGGTGACCCACATTTCCCCGTGCTCTTTATAATAATTTTCAGACTTAAGGCAAAGATGTTGTGAAACGTTCACCTCTTCAAGTTTGCTGCCCTCTGCTTGGAGTAGGATTGGCCCCTGGGAGCTCGGGGCTGGGGAGGAGGTAACAGCACACCCGGACCTGCCGAGGCCACAGCAATTAGCAGGAGCCACCTACATCTTCTCAGTATTAATTAGCTGTCCCTGACCCGGTGCTGCAGGGGACTCCTAGGCCTCTCGGGAGGACTCAGCAATGTTGCCACTCACCAAGGAGCTCAGCTCTGACCATGAGGGCTGAGTAAATAGGATGGAGCTTGGCTTCCAAAGGGCCAAGGTGATGATGCAAGAAGGCTCTTCCTGTGCACAGGAGCACGGCAGGCTCTGGAGGCTGGACTGAGGATGATGCACAGGAGGACGGGGCCTGGGGCCACGTGCTCAGCCTCCTGCTTCTTTAGTCTTTACTCCTCCTCTCATTTTTCTCCCTCTTGGACTCGGCTTCATCTCTCTGTTTCTCTCTTGTGTTGGCCTCTCTCTAGCTCTGCCTCTCTGCCTCTATGGACCTTGTGGTTCTCTCCCTCTTGGTCTTTCTCCAGGCCTTCCTCCCTGTGTCTCTGCCGCTGCCTCTTCTCACATGCATCTTCAAGGGCATTCTGTTGACCTCTGGGTACAAAGCTACATCACCGTGGTGGCTGGTGGTCCTGCCTTTTCCACTGAGCCCAGGGTTCTCTCCAAAAAGAAGATGATTTACAGAATACAAGATACCTTGCATTTTCTGAGTGAATGTTCCTTTATATTTCAAACAGAGGTATTTATTCAACAGGTATTTATGGACCACCTACCACCGGCCAGGCACTGGGGTTACAGCAGTGGACCAGGGAGTCCTGGCTGTAATCATGGGCTAGCGGGAAGGCCGTAGAGACTTGCATAGTTAAGACCCGGTATTTCAGAAGGTGTTAAGTTCTACGATGAAAAATAAAAGCAGAAAATGGTATAAAAATGCTGTGGGCAAGGAAGAATGATCAGAGAAGGAGTTGTGTCAAGGAGACTTCGAGGCATTCTGAGCGAAGGAACAAAGAAAAGTGTGTTGCTAACCAGGGGAAGAACATCCCAGGGAGAGGGAAAGAGAAGGTGCAAAGGCCCTGTGACGGAAACCCGCCGGGCATATTAAAGGACTGGCGAAGAGTACACAAGGTGGCAGAATGGAGGGTCAGAGAAGCGTATTTCCCCATCTAATCTTCGCAATCTTTCTTCTAGAGAGAGCGCATTAGCTTCTTTTTACAAATGAGGAAACTGGATCAGAAAATTTAAATTCTTCGGCCAGTGTCACAGAAAGGTCAAGTTAGTTACTAAGCTAGTATTCTTACTCTATAGAATGAAGCTATAAGTACCAGCCAGCTATTGAGATCTTATCTACGAACAGTTAAGAGCCATGTAGGGACTCAGCAACTGTCCCAATCCCCAAAGTCAGGAACAGTTACCACAAGTGACAAGCATGAAAATTCAGGCCTCTGCTTCTAGGAGGAGGCAGGAAGCAGCATAGGTTGAAATCTGAGCCCCCAAACAACTGATCACCTACACCTGGGGAAACCGAGGCTCAGAGAGGCTGTGCCTCTCATCCAAGGTTCACGGTGTACAAACCTTGCCATTTGCCATTTGTCGGGTGGTGCTAGTGTACAAGTGTAAAATGAAACCGAAAAGCAAAAGCAAAAGGAGACCAGAAAAACATTGTTTTTGTCCTAGTATATGCAACATTCCTTTTATTGAATTGATTGGATTTGGGGACAATCAGTAATAACATTTAACTGACGAAGACTATTTTCCACCAAGAAAAAAATGTATTATTTTAGCCTCCCACCTGATTCGTTTTCTAAAAAGAGCAAAACACGATTACGAAAGAGGAGCTACACACATTTACACCACATGAGTGGGAAGCAAGACCCGTCAATGAATCATCTGCTTTCTACGACTCTCAAGTCAATCCAGACACATACACGGCCGATGTCTGTGGGGTGGGACCGTGTCCTGATTGGATAGTCACCTAAGATAGGTTGGGATGAGGAAGAGAGGAGAGATGCTGGCATCTTCATCCTCATTCACAGTGAGGGTTCACGATAACATCAGAGGCAGAAACGTTCATTCGCTAATTTATTCTTCTATTCTTTCCCTCTCTGCCTTGCTCCTTTCCTCCTTCCTTTCTTCACTGAGCAAAAATTTACTGGGTACCTACTGAGTTCTGGCCCCTATGCTAGCTGCTGAGCATCCGAAGACCAACAAAATACAGTCCCTGCATTTTCCTGAGTCAAGTTTCTTTACGAGAAGCAAGGCTGGGTTTCTTCCCATGAGGTTCTCACCTTCCAGGGGCACCCCTACCACTGAGGACACTAGAATTCAGCCTGTGATAAGGGTCACGTCCAAGTTCGGGTGGAGGGACACTGGGCTCTTTACACTGTGGCCACAAAGACTCGAGTGAAGCAGAGGTCCAACGTTCCCCACAAGCCCAGGTGGGCTGTCCTGGGGTGGAGGGATGCAGCCTTAGTCCCTGGGGCTCAGGGGGTCTGAGCCAGGGACCAGATGACAGAGCAGCAGCGTTTGTCGGAGGGAATTCAAGAGAGGATACATGCCTTTCTTTTTGCATGGAAATACTGATTATTTGAGACTCTGAAACCCAGACTGAGTCACATCCTCTGGTAGGAAACCCCCCACCCAAGTCCCTCTCTGGGGTTCAGCCAAAACACTGGAAACAGACGAGGGGCCCAGTGCAGTGATCACACTGCCAGGATTTCTGTTCTGACCAGGTGTGCCCTAAATGGGACCTTGAAGTTGTATTCTGACTCTTGGGGCTTTCTAAAGGCTTGAAAACCAAATTCACCCAGTGGTGAGGCCACGGTAGATCATATGGATAACAGTAACGTATTGCCCTGGAAGACCCAGGAAATAGGTGGATTCTGGTCCCCAGTGTCCAGTTAGGTACAAGGCTTTGGACAGATGTAATCTTTCAAAGCCCAACTTCATCCTCCACAGATAGAGGACTATCACCCCTCCATTTACGTTCTATTAAAAATGAATCAATGTATGTTCAAACACTCTGTCATATACATTATAAATGTGAGAAATTAGCATTATTTTAAGAATCTATTGATATAATCAAACCTAATATACATGTTCATGAGTATAAATAATAAGTGGATCTCTGTATGCAATATTATATATGCCAATATATGCAATTTTACTTAAAATAAGTCCTGAAGTATTATTTTAACTCTTGTAGCTTTCTGATGGCCCTGGAATCAAATTAGTCAGCGGCTATGATTGCCATGGGGAAAGATAATTTCCGGAATGATAAGAATTGCAGTATCAGTTAGTGCTGGCTTGTTAATGAAACTTCAAAGTTGAAACCAAAGTAGGAGTCTGCAGATCGCTCCAGAGAAAAAGTCCCTGGTTCTGCAAATCTTCTCGCCGCCTTTAATGAATGCTTAACCTCCCTGCACTTGAACTTGGCCATCATGGCCGGTAGTCAATTTGCACTCTAGTTCATGTATTTTCTTTTTCTTTTAATCCTGAAAATCTGCAGCCATGTCATCAGCTCCTTCTTAATTATACCATATTCTTTACATCTGTCCTGCTAAATAACTCTAATTGAAATAGCACCGGCGTGAATTTTTGTAATGTTCCCCCCAAGACATCCCGAAAGTGACTCACGAGAAAACAGACTGAAGTCACAGCTGGAAGCACGTCAAGGATCATTTCCATTTTTACATGATTAATTTGAATTTAATATCTTAAATCAAAACCTGATTAATTTAAATAAAATTTTGATGGTGCCCTGCTTCTAATATACATTGCAGTAATTAGATTCGGCTTAATGTGGTTTTTTTTTTACATAATTAAAAAAAGGGAGAAGTCAAGTGTAACAATGTGATGTTGACACAAATCTGTCTAAATATATATGGGGGACCATGGTTTTGGACATTACTCAGGTGGAGAGAGGATAGTTAATGGAAGCAACTTCCACGAGCCCAGGATAAATGTGACTATTCTGTGCTCATCCCATATCTATAGCAAAACAGCCCATTCTAAAATTAAAAGTAGAAAAAGTTTTTATTTCCGATTAAGTGATGCCCACAGTTGGCCATGGCGTCACGAATTAAATCACGGACATTGTGCTTTTTCCCAAATGCAGAGGCTTCGTTCTCCACTCATTAGAGACGAGTGAGAATGTCCATGTGCCCAAGAGAGGGCAGGAGCCAGTGCTACAGACTGACGTGAGTGCCAGCCCCAGGCAAGCAGGCACAGCACACTGATCCATCCAGCCCTCAGCTGTGGAAACCAGGCCACTGAGGCCTCTTCTGAGGACCTCGCTCCACATGCCTGCTCCTCCAGGGAGGAGGTGATGAGTCTGGAGGGTGTTACAGGTTTCCCCTAAATCCAGGCCTCTGTTTGCCCCAATTCCAGTTGGCGCAGGTTCATATGCCATGAGGTCCAGACAGCATGAACGACTGACCATACTCCATGGAGATCTGGTCCAAAATCCTTATTTTATAACCAACACGAGGCAACCTCTTTAAAGAGCCCTCCTTACCCAGGAGTTCTGACAATTTGTTTTCTAAAACGAACCTTGGTCCTAATTTGCCAAGGGACCCTAGGCAAGTCACTTTTCTTCTCAGACCAGAATGTCACCAGCTCTGGGAAGTAGTTGGGTGTGACAAGCTGTTCCACAAGACCCTCAAGGAGATAGGCCTCAGGCACCCTCCCTGAACCGGGTGAGTTCAGGTGACTTAAGGGTCCCCCAGGGGCTGAAGCCAAAACCATTGTTGTCACTGTGCTCCTGGGCCCATTTCCCTCTAGGCTAGGATGCTTATGGACTCCTGCAAAACTCAGAGCCAATGATGCTGAAGGAGGCATAAGCCTTGGTGAGAGAGCAGAACACAGAGCACAACATGTCTATTTTATCATGCATTCCACATGGGAGTGAGGCCCTCCAGAATTTGCCTGTCGTGCCTGGCTTAGTATAATGTCCTGTAGGCCCACCCATCTGTGTTGTCTGACCACACACACACACACACACACACACACACAGGGTCACTATGTGGAGTGCTGGATATGTTAGTTAGCTTGAGTGTGGTGATTATTTCACAAGGCACACCTATAACAAACCATCAAGTTGTACACCTTCAATATATTAATATACAATACAATTTTTAAAAAGAATCCAGTATTCCTTCTTTCTACTTGGTACTTATTCAATTTTTCTTTCAGGAAGCTTTGGAAATGCCTGAGAAGAAGGACGAGATGGTGCTGTATGTGCATTATGCAGAATAAAGTTTGCTTTCTAATGATAAAAGTTACTGCTGTCATCCAAACTTAAATTTGAAATTCCCTTCTAATTAATCAACGATATTTATCCAACAACTTTTGTGTGCAAAAATACTGTGTGCAGAGTAGTAAGCACTCAGCTCTCCATGATTTAGAAACTGCAAAATCATGGTCTATATCCTTAAAATGGCTCATATAATAGATTTATAACCCCTCCCTTCCTTCCTTCCTTCCTTCCTTCCTTCCTTCCTTCCTTCCTTCCTTCCTTCCTTCCTTCCTTCCAAAAATCCAGTGCCGTAAAGGATCTTCCCTGAATTTCATCCAGGCACCATATTCTCCTCAGGGCATCAGAGAAGAGAGAAATTACCAAAAGGTGTGCCGGTGTCTGAGGGTGGGGGCTCAGGGCAGGGAAGGGGCATGAGGTGAAGAGACTCATCACAAATTTCTCACTAATTTTAAGCTGCCGGAGGTGCACAATTAGGTCAGTTTCTATCCTATAATTGCTCCTCAAAAGGTTTGATTCTAGTCCTCTTCTGTGAGTTTTAACCACGGTCATGATGTTTAGGAGTGATTTAAAACACCGCTGTGCCTCCTGTCGTAAAGGGGAGTGAAATCTTGATCTCGCATGCATCTACGCTGCCTCGTGTATATAATGGGGGGACGATTCCTTCATTAGCTTTATGCCAAAATGGACAGAACACTCTTGAAAGTCACTGTCAGACTTCCCTGTGGACTCCTTGTGGCTTCTGCTTCATCGAGTTACTGTAGCTGTCTACACTGCTACTAATAATTATTATAATTATGGCAACTGTTTCCATGCCCTGACACCTACGTATGTTGCACACTGCTCTCACAGTTTCCACACAGCATTCCTGCATAATATGCATTATTCAAATCTGTTCATAGACTTAAACGCAGAGGTTCATGGAAATAAAGGACATCACTTGGGTCTCCAGCCTACTTAGAACCAGAATCCAAGCTCAGCCTTGTTTTCCCCGCTTCGTGCAGCTCGGTCATGCTGCCTTGTCAATCCAGGTACACAGATAATTGGCCAGTCCCTTTGCTGGGGGCCAGTCCGCACAGACTCCCCTGCAAATCCGCAGCTGCACATTTGAAAGAGCTTTGGTGTAGATGAGCTGGCTCGTGCTTCGCTAACCTGGACATCTTCTGACGCATCCAGTTGACAGAGGAAAAGAACTCAAATAAGGGTTTCAGGAAAATCGCTGATGTATTATTTATCACAGAGGGTCTAACATGATGACGTTCTAATCTGACAGCCAGGACTTTTGATGACAATCAACAATTTAATTTTTCCTAAATTTAGGTTTTTCCCTTTTATTGTCTAAAACACCAAAGCCAGCTAAGAATACCTGAGCAGTGAATGTTTGAGGGGAGAATCTTACCTCTTACAGGTTTTTCTTCTTCTTTTTTCTAATGTAAAAGTTAAAGTCAAAACAAAATTAATCTGGAGGGGTTATCTATAATGAATCACCATCCAGCTCAGGAGGAAAGAGTTGGGGGCTGGGGGTGGGAGGCAGATATCTTTTCCAGCAGCCGAAGGAATGTTCTTTCAAAGAGTCACATTAGACTATAGGCTCCAGGAGAAAGATTGTAGATCTTCCATATTCAGCAGCATGAATCAAAACTCTTCAGCTCTGGTCTAACTTTTCCTTTTTATTATAAAGCAGCAGGGGTTGGAGTTTGTATGGGCTGTGATTTAAATGGTTAATTGAAAGAAAGCCATGGTGAGCTGTTTCTGGCTACAATATTACTGAGACAATCTTATCTGAGCACACAGAGTTATTTCCAATTTGTAAATGCTGTATGCATTTCTACCAGATAAAACACTTAAAAATCCCAGACCTGAGCAAAGCAGCCTTGCCTTTCTAGAGCTTTCTGCACCTGCCCCCTTCTGCCTCTTAACCTCCGCCTCTTCTAAGGCCCCCTCCTCCTCTTTCCTGTCTCTGCTAGAAAGTCATGTCACTACCCAAAGCCTCTACTTTAGACATGTAAACTTAGTCATAAGGTGGTAGAATGAAATGAAGGCTTGGCCCATAAGCCTCAGAGGACAGAGGAGAAAACTGAGGGCCAGAGAGGGCCAATAATTCATTAAGGTCTTACAATGAGAGTGTAACATTGTTGGACCAGAATCCAGACCATGCTCCTCCTAAGCCCAATGTTTTTTTGGGTGGCATGAAGGTCACTAGAGGGGTTGCCCCCCCCCATGGAATTCAATATGAGATGACATAAATTACATGTTACAAAACCAAAACCACTTGCCCCACATAGTTTACTGGCTACATTAATGTGACTTCATTATTCCAGGAAATCCCTTCTCAGGAAGAAAAAAAATTGTAAATATCTTTATTGTTTATTCTAGGAACTTTCTGGAAAACCCATGTAAAGGAATATCAAAGCTAATTCTACTCTTTTAGTAGACAGCAGTACATTTGGAGTTTATGCCCCAAGACTTTTTGAAAACCTTCACCTCAAGATGCTTACCGTGCTACATCCACCAGTCTTAAACCGTTATATTCAGATCTTTCCCCATTTCTAATCAAAGCACCACATTAAAAGACCTGCCTTACACCAGACTCCAACAGCTCACAAATATTCCGACACTACAGAGACTCCGCGAAGGTAGTGCTCTCCAGCAGTGAGGGCCAAGGTGGTGTGGTTGTGTCACAGGTTGTATCTGGGGAGCCGGTATTCAGCATGGGTAGGGCATACCATGATATATGCGTGCTGGCGAGATGCCGAAAGGTCTGGATGACGATCCAGAGGAGTGCTATGCAGGTAAAACTGAAAGAGTCTCCATGAAGTGGGCAGAGAGTTTCATTGCAGGGGACACACCCTGAGTCCTGACAGAGGGCAGAAGTGGCAGGTCTGATAGGAAGGGATGGTCTTTGCCCTCTGCTATGGCATCATGTGCTTCACGCCACATGGGGGTTTTGTGAAGACCCAGGGAAAGCGGTCAGCCATGGTCCCTGTTGGGTTGACTTGTCTGGAGGAGGCTTATCTGGAATAGGAAGCTGGGAATGGCTTTCCAGGGAGCTGAGCACCAGCTGCTTCCAGGCTCCAGTGTCTGAGGGACAGTCTAGGCACTGCCGTCTTCTGACTGTTTGGGTTTGGGCAAGTGTCTTAACATCAAGTATGCCATTTTTTCATCCATGACATAGGAAAAATTACAACAGTACCCCCTATAGCAGACATAATGCCTCACACAGGGTAAGCACCAAGAAAGGCTCAGTAGGATAAAATACATTGTTTTAGGGGTTTCAATGTGATCCTAACAATCTTTTGATTAAAGACCAAAATCCAATGGCTACCCTCTTGCTAGACAATCAAGTGTGGATTTAAGAGAGGTTAACGTCTTTCTGCTCCTCACCTGCCAGGTAGAAAGATCCTGTCTCTCCCCTCCACAAACCTGTTTCCTTGTCTGTAAGGCGAGTGGGGGATGCAGTGACCTCCAAAGGCATCAGCGGTCTCTCAACGCCACCCCTAAAGCCTCTCACCTCTGCAGCCCATCACCCATCTCATCTTCTGGGAATATCACCTTTGCAAATTCATCTCTTGCCTGAGATACAAGGAATATCTCCGGCTTTGTTTCTCTATTATAATAGATGTAAATTAATGTTTTGCCTTTGTTTGCCGTGGTAATCATAGAGGCAAGTGTATATTCCTAACAGCTATCTTATTTTCAATTTGCAAAGCATACTGTGCTTAATCCCACGAGGCAGCCCGTGGCTCTAGATATGAATTTTAAAAGATAATTAGCCCAGTGCAGGAGGTGCTCTCCGAGACAAGGCGCGCGCACCGAAGCCTGGTCAGAGGGGTCCTCCGGGGGACCCTGATGGGTCACAGATTCTCCCCAGCCCCCGTGGTTTATTACTTTTTTTCATCGCTGCCGCCTTTGTGCAAACCAGATGATTTGTTCATGAAAATTTAAATCATGTCCATACCAGAAGCTAGAATTTCTTTTTGGGGTTGTTATTTGAGGATTCCCACCCTGCTTCCCACCAATATTTTTCTTATGATAGTCATGGCAGGTGGCAATTTATTTTCATTTTTCTTATTTTTTGTTTTTAGCTCTAACTGAAAAAAAAGCACGAGGCTTTCGTTGGCTGTTTGAAATGTGTGATGCCTGTGGCAGATTCAGTGACCATCTATTAGAAAGAGCTACGGAAGGTCCTGGGTCAAAAAGACGAATGCCCTGCTCAGCTTCTACCAAGGATCGTGCCTGTAAGAACTTTACCCCAGCAGGAAATCAGTTACTAAAACAAGCATGCAATTCCGAGGACTGCAGAACCATGCTGGTCTGCCTACATCTCGGGGTTTTAGCCATCACACTCAGGGATGGCTTTGCCTTTGCTTGGCATAAGCACACGAGTGGAACCTCTGTGGGCCTGGGACCATACTGGGGACTCAGGGGGCAGGGACAGATGCCCAGACGCAGCCCATGCTGTCAGGGATGCCCCAAGAGCCTGGCTGCACTCCCAGGCTCAGAGAAAGCAGGTGGGATGACAGCTACAGCAGAGGGCAACAGTGCTGTGGGCAAACAAGGCAGAGCAGATTCCTTCTCGCTGAGAGTCTGGGGTGCCTTATTAAAGGAGGTGGTACTGGAGCTAGTTTTGACCAGGCAACTTATATCTTAATCAGGTAACATATTTTGATCAAGTCATATATACTTTAAACAGGTAACTTTTATTTTGATGTTAGGATCCTCCTAGGCAAATGGAAAGTGAAGAATGGTAACAGCTTACATTTATGGAAGGCCAACCAAGCACCAGGGGCTTTCTTAATCACGGCCTGTGTATCATCTCATGAGGACATGGAGGCTCAGACAGACACAGGCAGATACCCCAGGGCACCCAGCAAGAGGGTGGCGGAGGCAGGATTTGAACCCTGGGAGTTTTGCTACTGAGAAGGCCCTGTTCTACTGGATTGCAGGGATTATTCCTGCCTCACAGGTAGGACAGGAAGTGGATGGAGAAAGGCAGGTAGAGCTCTGTTTAAGGAGCCCGGACTGATTGCATCAAATGATGTCCTCTGCTGAGAATTGAAATGCATCGTTCTCAACACGTTACAGTCCGCTGGGCTTGGCCTCTGAGACAAAGAGCTGGACACGATTTTGATTATTTGCTTTAATTCAAATCAGGGTGGCAAAAAAAGGTATTAATGCAATTTAAGGGCATGTTCCCCCTTTATCACACAAGTGAGGGACTTCCCTTCTCAACAGTAGAACGCCACTTGATATTTAATTCTTGAAGTTCATGAAACCCTGTGTGTGTGCGTATGTGTCTATGTGTGTGTATATACAGGTATCTCATACCTATGAGAGAGAACTGAACTGAGGTTTCAGAGAGACTTTAGAAGGATTGAGCAGGTTTTGAATTTGTTCTGACTTGTCTCCTGGCATTTGCCACATTGTCACCAGCTTGAAGGTTTTCTCCCGGGCATTTCTGAATTTTTATCTAATGTGGTTGCACAGGGTGTTTAGTATTCTAATGGATATAAAAATATTTAATAAAAACTATTTGCTGAGGATCTCTAGAAGGGAGAGAAAAGGTAGTTCTAGAGTGTTCGGGTAGCATTTCTTTCCTCCAGCTAGGTCCAGAAAGGCTTGGCAGGCATATTTCCTTAGAATAAAAATGATAGATTGAAGCTGGGACCATTTCATGTATAAATCTTGAACTATTAAGGAGTCACTTGTTCATAATCTTGTTCTCCTATATTTAAATACGCTTTAGTATTTCAGGAAAAAATAACACTTAGACCCTATGAGAGGATACAAAGAGTGCTACAGAAAAGTCAGGTCATAAAATGAAGAGCCAATCTCCAGTTAGTGAAGTCCCATTTTGGTGCTATGAAAAAAAAAAAAAAAAGATGTGCCTCCCCTCAATGGAGTTTTATGGGGAGTAACAAGGTGATCCTGTAAGACGGAGAGAGGCTTCGTGGATTACAGTCTGGTAAAAAGAAAAAAAAAAAAAAGCTTTGTTATCAAGAGTTCATTTCTTTGGTCTTACCTTGAGACCTGAAATTTTGGTTCTAAATAAAATTTCATTTTCTAAAAAAAAAAAAAAGAGTTCATTTCTTGTACTACGTGTTCATCTCTCAAAGTCAGTTCCCTTGTATATTATGGCGTTTAAAGAGAGGAATGAACAATTGAGGTAGAGATGAGCTCTTTGAAAAGGAACTCTGTTTTGTGGGACTTGAATGTAAGAGTGAAACATCGGCTATAAACTAATTTCCAACAATCTCTCCTTGAAAACAGACTCATACTGAATGAGAGCGTGAGAGCTACAGAACTAGGACCTCTGTCTCCTTTTACTTCTCTGCTTGGGCTGGGAAGCACAGAAACCCAGAACACGTTCACTCAAAACACTTTCAGATGTCTCCCCTTGCAATGAAGACACTGCTGTCTGTGGCAAATTTCAGGGCTCCCACCTGACCCCAGGAAAGGAAGCTGTGTGGCTTCTGGGGATGTTTCTTTTGGGATCATTTCCGGCAAACCTGCAACACCCAGGAGCGTGCCCTGCAATTCTGCAACTTTCCCCGCCCATCTCATAAGCAGGTGAACTGGGGTTAAAGCCACATGTAGTCACAAAACCAGACCTGTTTCCTGTTCTCATTATTCCCCTCCTCCACCTTGGATGGATTTTCATACAACTTTGATGAAAATAACGAAGAAAACCTAAAGCCGAACTTTTCTATTCGTGGGTCTTCAGCCTTTTGCTTTGGTTTCCCAACCAATAAAGAAAGAACATGTTGAATAGTCTAAAGGCTCTAAGTAAGACAAAAACAAGTCTTACGCCCACAAAAAGTCAGCCTTTATCCACTACAATGTTGGGAAGTCCAGCACACTTCCAAGCCTGGAAGCTTGTTGTATAGTCTCTGAGCATCCTAAGAGCAGGAAATTTGTCTTTCTTCATCAATGTAGTGGGATGTTTCCACAGTTGACAAAAACAGCCTCACAAGCTGGGAGGCATAAGTGGTAATTTAAAAGCTAAGTTAATTTAAAGAGCAAGACCCAGTCCCCAGATTTGTTTTAATTTTTAGCCATGTTTCCCGAGGGCCAATCCACTGTTGGATGAGTAAATCCTTGCCAGGCTTAGAAGAAGGAAGACACATTGCTGTGGACTCTGCAGAAGACTGAGTTTGCTCAGTATAAGTATTGGCCTTCCTTCTGATATTACCTTGTGGGGGCTTAATATTGCTGGGTTCTCATGCCTTGATCTTTCACCATCACATATCTGAGCTCTTCTTATTCTTCAGTCCATTTATTTTCATTCTCTATCTTGGGCTACAATGGCAAGAATCATTTTTCTGTCCACAGACACAGTCCACCAGCTCCTTCCAGCTTTTTGTTCCCTGAAGACATGTCAGTAGACTCTCATTTTAATGGTTATCTACCCAGGACTGAATTGACTAAGGCATTGTTTAGATGGAGGACAGTGGCTACATTCTATCTCTACTTTATGGCTTCTGTCTTCCGTGGGCGATTCTCTGATGCCTTCTGGCAGTGTTACCGATCTACTTTGATTCCTAAACCTGCAGCTCACTAATTAATGTCTTGTTCTTGTTCTTCTAGATAGGACTGAGCTTTCAATCTGGGCATAACCCCAGGGTCCTTCTGACCTTGGGAGACTTATGTGCCTTGTTAGGGATCTTCCACCTTGGGGACTCCCTCATAAGGATCTATGCCAATAGGCCTTTTCATAGGAGGGTCACCCTCTAGATCCTAGCCTGGCATTTTTGGGCTGTTGAACCATTTCCTGTGACCTCTCACCACAGTATTTTCTGACCTTCCCTTGGTACTAAACTCATATTTACTGAGAGCTGTTAGAATGAGGAAAGGAGGAGAATTAGACATGGCTCTTGCTGTGGATGGGTATGAGGGAGTGCGTACTGGGTGGCTTGAAACCTATTTAGATAAATGACCACAGGAGTACTCTCCACTTCTCCTGTGTGATAGGCATCTGGCACCTAAGGAGGCCCAGGCTTTGGAAAATTCAAGGAGGAATGTGGGGGGAAAAATGGCTCCAAGTATGTCTTTTCTTTTAAGAGTTCAAAAATAGAGTCATGCATAAAAGGAAAAAGAAAAAATGAAAACAAGCTGTGAAAGACAACATCCGCTCTCATTTCAGTTTCCTGGAAGCGGAATGTGGTTGGGCAGATGGTGCTCTTTTGTTTCACGAGAAGAAACGGTAAGATGTAAATATGCACCACCATCTTCAGTAGTGTGGACAAAGGGGCGCATCTCTATGTGCTCAGTAATTTCTAGGCTGGTGGGAGGTTTTCTTCTTCACGTAGGGCTGGCCCTGCCTGCTGAGTTTCAAAGATACTGCCTTAGACCCAACAGCTCCCAACTTGGTCCCAGGAACTCAGTAGTCTTCCGTAAATGGGATACCAAGAACACTGTGAACCTCCTTACATTTTTTTTGAAAAATTGCTATAGGTTTGTGCATTTTCCTAAAGGGACTTCTTAATCTTTCACAAGATTGGCAAAAGATGCAATGGCCATTGCTTCTCTCTTCACCCCATGTCACCCAGTTTGCTTGCACAAAGTTAGCTCCATGTTGCTGTGTGGAGGGGCTTCATATCATTCATATCATTACCCCACATTTGCATTATATTGAAAATTTTTCAAAGCTTTTTCACATATAAATATCTCTTTTGACTCACTAATGCGAGCAGTTACCAGTAGCCACATTTCACAGCTGAGAAAATGAAACAGAGCGGTGACTTGACTAGCCTGTGGGCAGGCTCCTGTGGTGTCGGGGCCACGGCAGGGCACACACTCCTGGCTTCTGCTGCCTCCGAGTCCCAGGTTCCTTTTACTCACTGCTCTTGCCCTCATTTTGCTCCCCCAAATTGCCATCGGTATCGCTGAGGATTGGGGGAAATTCGAGTCTAAGACATGCATGAAATGAAGAAGGGAATGGTAACAAAAGAGACCACTGATTCTCATTCTGGTTAATTATATACATGCTTGACTCCCCCATGAGGTTATTTTGATGCCAAAATAATGTTTTATTTGCCTCTGCATTCCCAGTGCTAAAATGGTCCTTCTGGAACACAGCAGATGCTCGACGATTTGAGGTATACATAAGTGATTGAAAGTATGAATAAAGAACTAGATGCACAAGAAATAGGTCACCCGGTTTCCAGACACCTACCATGGATGCTACGGGGGTTCTCAGGTGAGCCTTGACTGAAGTCTCTACGATGGCCATACGTAGTTACAGGGTGATGGCGAATTTGCCAGAAGACTTAAGGTCAATGAGTAACACCCACTGATGGAGAAGTTGCCATTTCACATGTCCCTATGTTGGAGGTATCCACTCCATCCCACCTGGATGCAGCTGTTAAACTAGCCTAGTGAGCCGCACACTTAATTAAGTTGCTCTTGAACCAAACAACCCTGGGGACAAAGTATAGGAAGATCTCTTTCCTCAAAGAGAAGCAAGAAAACAACTACCAGATCCCAGCAACCAAAGAATGGATGAGATGGAGCTATAAAAGCTTGCCCCAAGAGCTCCTGAGAGTAGGATGTGGTAGTTGGGGAGAAGCTACAATTAGCATTGTAAGTCAAGTCTCCAAACAAAGGAGGAGTCAGAGAAATGGCAAAATGAGAATTGCTGGGGGAATGATATTAACCCTAGTCTGGCACCTGGGAATCCCAGTTGAGCTGCCCATTTTCCCATAGACAGAAGGGTCAATTTTACATATTTAAGAGATGTTTGTGAAAATAACATTATTTATTTTTATGATTAATCTTGGCATTATGTAACGTGGAATCAATTTCTAGAAATGGAACTCCAATTGAGAACAATGCCCATTTTAAAGGTAAAAAGTTTTCTTTTATAATTGATCAGAATAGATCTTTCACCCCAGTGTCAATTAGCCATCGAGATGGGTCACCTATATTAACTTTGGGGCAAGTCTCCTTGGGGATGGGACACACATTTTAAATTATTAAATGTGGGAAGCAAGCTAAAAGACATGATTAAGCAAAACTGAATTTTTTTAAAAAGACTCTGCATTAAAAAACAGAAACTTCCTGTAGATCTACATTCATCACCTAAGAGGTGTTGGAATCTAAAGATAGCATGCCAATATGTGTATATAGTTAATTGATACCAATATGAATTGAAATTAGCCCAGCATGGATGTTTCAACTTTCTTCTCTTTCTGAGGAACAAATTTTTTTCTTGGCAAATTTATTACCAGGATAATCCCAAAGACAAATCACATGCACCTTGCCCACACTCTGGCCCATAAACATAAAAGGTCAAGATGAACATTTCAAAACAGAATTCTCAGAGACCTAGCATTCTGGGAAGCAGAGAGGATCGTAACTGGGGGGCATAGGCTTGTGCACCACCACCACCAAGGCACAGAAATAGGCTCTCAAAATGGGGCTATCATCTAGGTAAATCCCCATCACTGAGACAGAGACAGTCTCCCCAAATTATGTGAGCTTGATATTGTATTTGCTCCTGAGAATAACACAATAAACTAGGTCTAGCAAACACATTTGCTCCTACTGTGCTGAAAGAAAACTGAGGCACTTTCATTCACTGTTGTTGATTTTCTATACACTCAAGGCTCTTTCCAAAGTACCTGGGTAAGCAGTGACTTGTGGTTTCCTAAAATGATTGCCTAAAATGATCATTAATGACCATCTATCTATTTGATTCTATAGACAATGAATACCAAGACGTTTCTCTGGTCTTGACCAAGATCGCACATACTCGGTTCTGAAAGTGTTGGTAGGTTCTACAGCTTTAGCTTAATCTCAGTCACCAACCCTGATCCCTGTTTCATCTTTAAATCAGGATAATAAGATTTCTCTTGCATAACTTAAAAGGTCTTTGTGGCCATTACACAAATTAATGAATCCTATTTTAATGATACAAATATTCATTAAATACCTACCCTGTTCCCGAAAACATACGAGGCACTGAGAGGACAATGACAAACAAGAGACTCAGTCGCTCACTCTTCCTCCTGATGAAGCTATAGTCTAATGGCAAATGCAGACGTTGAATATCGACCCACATGCTTCACGAATACAATGCAGGAGGGTCATTACGGGAAGTGCAAGGGAGTACTTGCACTACATTGAGGAGAGGAGGCTGGGACGCGTCCCATGACGAAACTGAGAAAAGTGAGACCTGAGCTGAAACATTCATGCCGAGGAACACGAAGCTGTACTCTTAGTATGTGCTAGTACTAGCCTTACGCAGCACTGGTGTTCTATTACTGTGGAGATCTGTATAATCCCCATATCCTGTTCTGGAAGTGCTTTGAGCACCTTGCAATATGGGCAAGGGAGGGAGTGGCATATTGTCTGGTCTTTTGAACCCCACAGCAGCAGAGATGTTTAAGGTCTGAGGAAGTCGGGGTGGCTGGTTGGATGGCTGTGGTTGGAACCACCCACTCATTGGCATTCTCCCCACTGTGCTTCTGGAAGGGAGGAAGAAAGGGAAAAGCTGCAGGGACCCACACTGCCTCATGGTAGCCCAGACTCCAGAAGGAAAGTCATGTTGGAGCTGCCCACACTCTCAAGGATGACATGGGAGGGGGCCACAGGGAACCCCAACCTCTCAAAGGGCTGAGGGAAGAGTGAGGGCATAAGTTTCTAGACTGGGAGGTCCTCGAGGCCAGGGATGGCCAGGACTTATCACCTTTGTAATGCCAATATGAGACACCAGGGCCAGCACAAAGTTGAGCTTTAATGTGGACATGGCGACAACAAACATTGTGGTTACTGTTGTTGAACTGGACCTGATGCATGGTAAACGAAGAGATGGGTCAGAAACAAATCCCAGAGCTGCACATTATTTTAGAATAATAACTTTGTTATTTCAAGGAAATTGATTTATGTACCTTACTAAAGCTCTAAGCAATGTCAAAAATTTATTGAAGAAGGCAAACAAACAAACAAACAAATCCCAAACCAAACACATGCAAGCCCTCATCCCTTGGAGCTACCCACTGCTCGTACCTGAGCAGGGCCTGAGGGCCCAGGGCCAGGACGATAGAACAGGCAAGCATGGCTCCCAACACACAAGCACCAGTCTGGCCTGCAAGTGCCCTCCAGGTCATCCCGCCAATGGCCATGTGGCTGTCCACAGTGGCAAAGGCTTCTGAACTCCCAAACTGGCTAAAGATGCTATGTCTGTCAGGCAACTGCCGGGGATGTGATGAGTTTCAAGGTGTCTTTCTAACCAGAACTGGGCAGAAAGCTAAAGGCACCATGGGATGGTGGAGACCGACGAAGGAAGACGTGTTTGTAGGAATCATCAGGGATAATTAGGAAAGCCCTCCAAGCTAGCAGAACTTCTGTGAAACTAGCATAGATGCGGGAGGACCCAATGGATAAGCGAAAAGGAGAGCCCCGTTCTGTGATTAAATTCAGCAATGAAGTGTCCTGTTTGTCTGAAGAATCACAAAAAGATTTTCATAGTCTCTGTATGAAAATCCACTTTTCCCATAAAGAGTTCAACTCCTCAATCCCCCGAAATGCCATTAAACCATTAAAACTGGGAAATACTTTATCTGCCATGCAGAATTCAACAAAAGACGCATGGAAATCTGCTTAGAGACGGACCACGACAGACTGACCCCAGCGTGGGTGGATACAGAAAACAAGGGATCCACTCGCTGAAGGATTTCCCGGGCCTGTCATTGCCATGTTTGCAAGCATCCTTGATACCTCTCCAAGGTCTTGAGCAAATAACTAAAGACTAGAAAAGTCCACAGGACCACTGCAGATCCTCGTGGTTCATGCGATTGCTCTGAGAAACCAGACAGAGAGGAGCAGTGGCATTTGGAACAGTATAAAGCATAGAAGATAGAAGGACGTGACTTGTTTCCTTTTTGTTTGTAAACCTTGTGAGATTTTTAGAGAATAAATGAAGGGGATAACATATCTATACATACAGATAAGAATGGGAAGATAAATAGTTGGGTATAAGGAATCTTTGGAAACTAAATTTTTTCATTACCCTGGCCCAGGGGACACATGTGACAAGCAATGTCCTAACACCTGGGCTGTTATCTGAGAGCCTCCCAGGTTACAAGCATTTGCGAGCAGGGACCTGAATTTGTGTCCTATGTGTTCTGGAGCTGAGATAATCCGGCTTTATATTTGCATCCTACTGAATTTCATTTGTTCAGCATAATATTATGAAATCATACAGATTAAATGATAGGTAGTAATAATTTTAGTTATAACATGGGGTCTCATTAGCCATAGTAAACAAAGTGGACCATGGAAGACGCATTTAAGAACTGTCAGAAGAGAAGTAAAACAAGAGCTGTGTGACCCGAGGATGCACAGGTTTCCTTCCCTCCTGTGTGCCCTCAGTAAGTCCTCTCTGGGGAGGTCATCTTTGCAGAGAGCTGGGAAAGCCTTGGCTTCAAACATAGGGGAGACGGTGAGGGTAGGGAGACAGTGGTAGTGGTAGAATTTAGTATGGGAAAATGGGGACCCATTTGGTGACATCACATGGCTCAGTTTATCTAAGGAGGTATGCAGTACACTGACACCCTTTGGAGGCCAGGGCAACACATTTGAACTTCTTCTGTAGACAGCAGGCCACCAGTCACGAGGTTCGCACAGGGGGACAGAGGAGAGGTAGGGAGGCTCCTCTGTGGTCCCTTAAGATGAATACTTCCACCTGCTTAGACAGGACTCCAATTCCATGACACCCAAAGGAAGAAACTGGCATGCCTACATTTTATTTGTTCTCTGATTTCCCTTGTGTTAGCATTGTCCTCTCTTCTTGACTGGAAGGAGGTGCCAGGAACATTAGAAATGCCGGAGTGAGCAGCTTTCCGGGCCCCCACGAGCAGCTTTGATGCTCAGGCCATTTCTGTGCTTCCCAGTTAACAGTCACAGGACCCTGGTCTGATGTCCTGATTCAGAATGGAGGTCTTGGAGCTAGACAGGGAGGCCTCTCTCGGACTCAGTTTCCCTGTTACAACATGCACGTGGGAAATAGGAATACCTGCCTCGGCATGCTTAGCACAGAGGCTGGTACACGGTGAACTTTCACTTATTGCCACTTGTTATCAGAGCACCACAATCCCCTACCTACAATTCTGGAAGCCCAAGCTTACATTTTATGACTTGTTTGGCCTCAACAATTGGCTTGATCTGAACTCATTAGGCAGCAAAAGTTGACCTGGACTGACACTGGCTATTTATAGTCTTTATTTATGCCACTGTGTGTGCATATTCATACATTTTCTTGCAGAAATATTAATGTGCTTGATTGCAGGGCGCTACCCCAGGCCCCACTGGGGATGTTAAATGATACTGAGTGCATGCAACGTATAACCATTCTAAATCTGAACCGTGCTGATGCTAAAGGGCACATGGCCCCACAGTTTCAAATATGGGGTCATGAATTTGTATTGCAAAGTTCGCTCCTTTGCAAGGAGTGGTTGTTGGCCTTCACACTTAGATCAAAAGAAGAAGAAACTGTCGATGTTGAAGATTAGGGTTTTTTTTTCTTCTTCTTTTTTTCTATGTTGCTACAAAGGGAAACAAGAAGTGAGCTCCTAAAATGCTTACGGGTGGTGCTGGAAGACTGGGGTGTGAAGTCCACCTCCCACCTAAGGAATTTCAGTTTCAAAAGTATGTCTCCAGCGTTTTCTCCCACTATAGTCTCAGCTTCCTGCTAAGCAAGCGAGTCTAGAGAGGAGGATTTGATTATCCCTCATCTTAAAGATGGGAAACTGAGGCTCAGGGAGTTTCAGTGACTTTCCAGAGATAAGACCTACAGGTTGGAGGAAATGGTGTCAGGACAGTTCAACTGCTTTTGTGTCTTACACTCAGACAATCCCGGGGCCAGGAACACTGTAAGCCAGGCTTTGGTTGTAAAGCCTCCTTTCTTTTGATCCTGCATCAGGCACAGCACATAGTAAGTGCTCAGTAAATGTGCATGGGACTGGAGGACCCTGTTTCTTTCTGAAGTCATCTCCTCCTTCCCCCTCCCTCCCTGACATCCTTCAGCAGTGAGGGGAGCATCACTGGGCAGTGCAGAGCAGCCTTTCATCTCCTGGAATCAGTTGGCAGAAGGTTCACGGCCTTGCACAACTGGTGCCTCAGCAAAGTTGGTGTTTGAGCTGCTAGCGTAATTGTTGGGAGTTTGCTGGCTGGCTGTTCTGCTTTGCTCTGTCTCCTGAATGGTTGGCTAGGATGAGGCACTCTGAGCTTTCCACCCTGAAAGATGAATGCCAGATTCCTGGGGCAAGACTCTTTGACTTGTAGGTTGTGATGTCATGGAAAAAAAAAAAAGTTTAAGTGAACTGTGTCTTCAAGGTGAAGATAAGGTGTATATTGATATGAAGGTTCATGTGGGACAGGTTTGGGGACCTGTTTCATTCCACCGAAGTGCCAGCAAGAGCCACGAACCAGGGGAATTCAGAAACTCTGTGGGTTCTGCTATTCCTAGAATGTTCTATTTTTCTGTCTATGCAAGCTATGTTGGAGAATTGGCATGTTACCATTATTCCAGGAACAGCTCAAGTCCTGCCTCATCTGTAAAGCTCCGATCCCTTCCCCCCTTCGTTTGGCCTTTTGACAACGCTCTCCAGTCCTCTGCCCCATGGAGCTACCTTCAGAGCCTGCACTGTCAGGGGCTTGCACGTGGGAAGTGCCCACTGTCCAGTTCTCAGCTAGACCTGGCTGGCCTCTCCCACATTTCCTGGGACCTCACCATCCACCCACAATTCTGAATCTTCACATGTTTAAACGAACTCCTCATCTCCCCAACATCTGCCCTCCCACAACCAGGCAGGGAACTGTGTTCTTCTAGGACAGGGGCTAACACTTGAAGTCACTGCCAGCTCTGCTCTCTCTTTTCACCCCTGCATTCTGGCCCTAAGTTGTTTGGGGTCACAGATCCCTTTGAGACACTTGGGTGTCCTTTCTTACCTTGAAATGGACACAGGTAATTCTATCTTTCTTACCATTCCCAGGGATCACCAATGCTTGGGACCTCACTTGTGTCCCCTTCCCCACACCAGGGTTTCTCAGTGTAGACCTTGGACCGTGGCCAGCACAACCCCTGGGTTTGTTGGTTTGTTTTAATGCAGATTCCCAGACCCTGCCCCAGAATGGACAGAGCAAGGAGGCCAGACCAGCTGTCCAAATCACAGGGTTAGCGTGCAGTGACACTGGGGTTCAAGCCCAGGGCCTGACTCCCAAGGCGATGTTCTGATTAACTGAGCCATCTGACCTTGCTGGTTTTCCAAGAAAGAAATTAACAGGAAGATTGAGCATGTGTGTGTTGGGGAGAAGGGTTAGAATTAGGGTGACCTAAGATTTAGGGAGGAATCAGGTGGCTTCAATACATTCCGAGGCTCTGTCCCAAAATGCCTGAGCCCTGCAGTGGTCAAGGCCCTGCCGAGATGCTCCAGTTAGGGGGTGCATTTTCCAGCACGTGGTTTGTCCAGGTCCCTCCTCTGCCCTAGTAAGGCTGTTTGAGAAAAGCCAATGGAGGTTGCTTTTATTTGAAAGGCCACACTCACTTTTAATGCAAAATCACTGGGAACTCTTTAAAATGTTAGGGATTCAAGGTCTGCAGCCCCTGAGCGAGTGGGGGCGCACAGACAAGGGCAGAGTGCCAGGGTCCTCGCCCCGGGGACTTCCCAGGCAGGCTGGCTGGAGCAGACTTCTGTGAGAAACTGATAACCAGGCTGGCTGCCCCGCCAGCCGGGCTGCTCAAGACAGGGCGCCACAAAGTGCTGTGTCACTTTCCCCCCGCCGTCCGGGTGCACGCTGCTGGGCTGGGCTCCGGAGGAACTGGTGGTTAGTTTTGTGGTCACCCAGCAGTTTTACGAAGGCCCTTGAGGTGCTTCAAGTACCAGGTGGCCCCAGCGTGGTTTAACTGTCTGGGGGCCCGAGCTCCCTCAGTGGCCACCTGAGTAACGTAGACAATCTTGATGTGAGAACTGTTCAGTTGGCCGTGACATCACGCACAGAGGTACAAGGATCACCCTTGCTAGCCAGTAATAGATTGCACATTCTCATATCATGAAGTAATACGTTGGCAGGGGCCAGTCTGCAAAGCAGTCAGGATCCCTGGTCTCCCTTGAGAGTTATAACAACCCCGTTGGATGCGTCTTTGATCCCATTTTGCAGATGTGCAAACTGAGAGTGACCCCAAGGTTGAGGGCCTGTCCTAGGGACCAGAAAACTGGCCAAGAGCCTTTTGCAGGTTATGTCAGACTATTCTTCCATGGCTCCAAAAAACTGAGAGGCTCCACAATTTGCAGACAATGATACTTCCCAGCTTCTGATCCACCCTGTTTCCCAGCCAGCCCCTTTCTCTCCCTGGAACGTCTCTGAAAGCTGTGGCTCCCGAGCAGGTAGGATCAAGATGGCTATATTTCCTCTTGGTTTTGTTCCCAGATGCCCTGTCAGGCAGCATTTCTTAGAACAAATGAAGAATACAAAATAACAGACTGCCTTTCCAGAGCCCTCAGGAAGCTTTAGGGTGACATTTTAACTGCTGCCTCTCTTGGTCTCTGCCTATGTTTTTTCTTTCTTTAAGCATCCATCGTAGGCCAAGTACCAAGAAGATGACCAGACATGGGCCAGAGACCAAGAGTGCAGAAGGCTAATGACACACACAAACACACACATGCACACATGTGTGCACATGAACACGTACATGCACCTGTGCACATACACACACACTCCACCTCTGGAACTGACACTCTACTGGGAAAGCTAAACCCTCCTGCTCACTGAGTGCTTGTTGCAAACGCATCCAATACTGCGTAAGGCACTTCACTTTTTTGCACGTGTGGCTTCTTTTATCTTCACAATTCCTTTTGCCATCGTCCATTGTGAAACTTACCATCCCGCTGTGCAAGGATATGTTCATAGCTTTGTTCTCCTCCCCAGGCTGTGCACAAGCTCTTGATGGAAGCATCCTGTCTCATTAATCATTGCATTCCTGTTCATCGATTTACCCAACAAATGTTTATCGAGTGTGTAGTGTATGCCAGGCACAGGTGAGGCACAGGCTTGGGGATGTGCTCTTGTGTGAACAGATAAATGAATGAACACACTCTCAGGAGACATGAATGACCGGGGTGGAGATGCTAGGGTGGAAGGCTTTGGCGTTGTCTTGAGAGGAGGGGAAGGCTTGCACTCGGCAGAGGCAGAGGGATGGAGTGATTGAGGTGTATTCATGTGTTTGGGATCTGGAGCACAGTCCAGTTTGCCCTGCGGAGCTGTGGACTGGGGCCAGGCCCCTCCACCTCTTTTCCCCATCAATATTCACAACTGTAAACTGATGACGATGAGAATCTCTGCCCGACAGTGGCCATGTGAGCATTGGATAAGCTCTCTCATGTGAAACACTTAGCCTAGTCCCTAGACAGTCCCCAGCAAAATCTAGCAATCATTAAGAGTGTAAATAGACCCACAAGCAGACTAAGCATTGGAAACATGTGCACATGCACAAACATTTTGGTAATTAGACCAAAAAGTAAAAATAAAAATAAAAAAATAAAGAGAGAGAATTATATGACCAAATCACACCCTTCATGATTCCAACCTCCTGCCATCACGTGGAGAGAAGTCCATTGTGCAAGGGGAGGCTGACTCATTATTAGAAGCCTTCCTTGGAGGCTGAAGGACTCTGGCCTGCCTGCCTGGCCTCTGGAATGACCTGGGGGTCCCTGTGTCCAGACCCTGGCCCTGCCCACCCTTGCCTGTCCCAGTCCCATGGGGCAGACTCCCCTCTTCCTTCAGGGCTGATAGCCAGAGCCATGGGGTTCCAGTCCCCTGAGCTACAGGGCAATCCAGCCAGCCAATTACTTGAAATTAAAGGCAGGTAATTTGAACCCATCTGCTGGGTGCCTGACCACAAACCACCTCTTAGCTAACCCTGAGCTGGATCCGATTTCTCCCCCAGTGCCTGGCCGGCATCATTTTACCATGGCCATGGAAGGGAGGAAACCAAGAGGTGACTGGGGTCTTCAGTTAGCACTTTGTCATTAGCATGGTTATTACCCAAGCCTTCCCTCCCAGGAGACCGCGAGTGGTGGGAGATGGTAGGGCAAGTGGGAAACAGCACCGGAGGCTCCCCGGTCTCAGCAGATGGAGCAGAGGCTTCATCAGACAGGCCAGCAGAGGGCGGGAGCCCTCCAGACTGGGGCAGGTGGATTCCAGGAGGCCAGGCCAGGACACAGAGACTCCATCAGTTGCTCTGCAGACGGCTCCTAGGGACAATGACTGTGAGCAGAGCAAAACCTGGACACTGGCATCAGGCAAGTCTGGGTTTGAAAAAAAGATCCTCCCCTTAACAGGGCTTGAGAAGTTGCTTCAACATCAATGCCTCAAGCTCCTTGACGATACGATGAAATTGTCACCATTACGTTAGACTCTTTCTAGAACCAGAGTAGAATCAGAAGGCGGTGGGCGTGAGTGCACCTGGGCGGTATCTCAGGAGCCAGGACAGAAAGAATTCAGGAGTCAGGTATTGTGAGGCATCCAGGACCACCGAGCCCAGTGTGGTCCCCCTGTACTCCCAAGTCCCCTCTCTGAGGGGGGCAAGTGCCCTTGTCTCTACTGTACTAATCGATATTGGAAATTGAAGCTCACAGGGGCTATGCCCAGAACAAGGAAGGGGAGTGGGTAGAAAGCCCACGGTGTAGATGCAGAGGTATCCACGCCGGGTGTCAGCGAACAGGGAGAGAATGCACGGCGAGCTGGGAACGTAGGTAAGGATGCCACTGCCCAGCGCGGGGTTGTATTTACCTCCGCAGTGTCAGATGGGTGCTCAACATGTGACGCCACCTAGGGAGCAGGGTGTGCTTGGGGAAGTCTTCACTGCCACATTACCGTGAAGACCTTCCCTTCCTCCCAGTGTGATTACCCTTTCAAGCACATTCTGCATTTTTTCTTTTCCCTTAGAAAACTGAGCATCTTGTGCTGAAAAATGATAAAAGTCCATTTGACTTCACTAGGGCAGAACTAAGAGTTTTTGAACTGAGATTAAATTGATATATCAGGAGCTCCTGTCACTGTAATATGACATCAGGAGAATAGTCAAGCGGTAGCTTTGACGGCAGCATCTTACCCAGGTTCTGCTCTGGTGGAGAGGGCTTTTTGATGTATCAAAGAGATGCTGCTATCTTTCAAACTGCATTCCTATTCTAACACCCCATCATCAGTGTGAAATAATGGCAGGGCTAAGGTGTGATCACTGTTTATCCTCATTTGCTTATTCACGGTTTTCGGTAGTCAGTGGCGGAGGCAGGGTGGGCGGCCGCGCCCTCAGGCTCCGTCCGTGTTCGCTGTACTTGTTGTGCTGAGGCTCCGGCCCCTGCTCCGTGGACATTTGCTCTGCACCCTTCCTCGCGGAAGCTGCTTTTCAACACTGGCAACGTACATCCGATCAGATCTGCCAGGAGATGAAACTTCGGATGTCTCCAAGCCCAGGAAAGTGTCTTGATGTCAAAGACGGACGGGGCTTTAAGGCATTCCACGTGAACATTCAAGTCCCTCTTGGACATCCCTGACCAGTGGCCATCAGCCCCACTTTACATTCCGCGTTGACAGGGGACTCACCACATCACAGGCAGCTGCACGCATCAGCACTTGGTCATCTTTCCAACCTCATCTCGCATCACCTTCGTGAGCACACTGACCCCCAGCCACACTGACCATGGTGTCTTGGGCAGGGCTTAGCTTGTTCTGCCTCAGTGGTGGTGAACATGCTGCTCCCTACCTGAGGGAGGGGCCCTTTTCATGACTGCCCACCCTTGCCCTCCAGCCTCAGGTCAGGTGGCATCTTTCAGGGACACCTTCCCTGACCACCTCCCCTGCAGTGGACCTGGCTGCAGGTACTGTGGACCTGACCTGCACGTCCCTCTGCTCACCATCCTCCCAGCACATCTCCATGCCTGCACAGCACTGCCACATGTGATAGACCTGGTCGAGGTACGCATTTGCCTGGGTGTAACCATGCACTGTGTATGTGTTTGCCTATGTACTACTATGTAGCTGTTAAGTACACGTTTACCTGTGTCCTCGTACGTACTGTTTGTCCATGGATTGACCTGTTGTCTTAGTCCTTTTGGGGCTGCTAGAACAGAACACCATAGACTGGGCAATTCACAAAGTGCATCAATTTATTTCCAACAGTTCTGGAGGCTGGGAAGTACAAGACCAAGGCATCTGCAAGTTTTAGAGTCTGGTGAGGGCCTGGTCTCTGCTTCCAAGATGGGGTCTTATTGCTGCGTCCTTGGAGCGGGGGAAGGCTGTGTGCTCACACGGCACAAGCGCGGAAGAGAGTGCAAAGCTACTCCTGCAAGCCTTTTTTATAGCAGCATAATCTACTCATGAGGGCAGAGCCCTCATATGGCCTAAATATCTCCTGTTAGGCTACACCTCCCAACACTCTCACATTCGGGACTGAGCTTCAACATGAGTTTTGGAGAGGACAAAACCCTTCGAACCATAGCACCTGTGGACTATTATGTACTGTATATGCACATGCTTACCTGCGTGTGATTATGCATTGTTTACGCACATGCTTATCTCTGTACTATTTAATGACATTTGTGTTTACCTGTGTACCATTATGTACTGTTCATGATGCATTTACCTGTGTACTACTATGTGCTGTTCATGCACGTGCTCACCTGTGTATCATCATATATCTCTTCCTCCACGCGGCACTACTGGGAGGGAAGAGGCTCTCCCATCTTGGTCGCTCCTAGTCTTCGGGACCGGGCAGAGCAGCTCCTGCGGGGACTGCTACTCAATGAGGGAAGGGCAGCAGCTACACGTCCCCCACTAAGAGATGTCGGCCTCACAGCAATGCCCAGACCTACCACTGCCCACAGCTGTGACCCTGGAACCAAATTTGGTTCCTTTTGTCTCTGAGAGCCTGTTTTATAATGCAAGGCTGTGATCTATGGCCCTACCTTCTTTGAAGGCAGAAATCGGGTCTCCCCGGGGTCTCCTCTCCCTGCTACAGTGTAGACATCTTCATTTTGTTCATGGGAGAAATATCCTTTCAGACTCTGCTCAGGTATCCTCTCCTCTAGGAGGGAAACCCACTCAAATTGAGCTCATCGTTCCAGTTTCCCGGCTTCTCTTTTGGGGACTGTATTACAACATTCACCACGGCATTGTCCCTCTGGGCTATGCACACAGGGACAGATGGGGCTGCCTTTGTCTTTTTTCAGGTCATTGACAGAACCTTTGACTGGAGTCTAAGGATAAATTCCTAGAGATCCCATAAGGCAGGTGTTAAAAATTATTCTTGGGTCTTGAACTTTTCTGAGATCCCTTAAAGAAATATATTCAAATATTCAGCCATTTAAAAAGATATAACTAAAGCAGGAGGGGCCCTTACACATATGTGGTGGAATCGTCTGCTTTTCCAGATGAATAAACTATAGTCCTGAGAGAAGTTTGTCACTTGCAGAAGAGCAGGGCATGGGCTAGTGAGTATGAGAGTCAAGTATGGAAGACACAGGCCGTGACCCACGGTCAGAGGGTACTGGCCCTGCGTTCCCGGGCCCAAAGGAGCCAGGGCGGGAAGCGGGAAGCCTTTCCCCTCTTGCTTCAGGTCCTTGGAATCAGGGGTCAACTCTAGATCAAGAGTGCTGAGCTTTAGAGCTGGAGAAGCCTGAAAGGTCAAAACATCACCAAGAAACTGGGCTGTGTAGTGGGAGCAGAGGTGTGGGCCCAAAGTCAGAGGTCAGAGGGCCTGAGCGGTGACGGTGAGGCCTTTAGGGGCAGATGACAGCTTCATCTGTGGCCAGTGCTGAACCAGTACCAGAGGCTGGGACAGAGCCCTTTACAGGGTCTGAGTTGGAGCAGACAACTTGCTGAATGTCAACCTCAGGGAGACCTCCAGAGCCTCTTGAGGAGGGGTCAGAAGCTCGAGTAGTTAAGTCAACAGAGTCTCGCTCAGAAGACAGGGAGGCAGCAGCGTGGGCATGACCGCCATGCTCAGGGCAGGTGTGTCAGAGGGCAGCTGAGGGTAGAGAGGTGTAGGCAGCGATGAGGAGGGGAGGGTGACCATCGAGTGGGAGGTGGGAAGTGGAGCCACAGGGCAGAGGCTGTTGCAACCTTTTCCTGCCTCAGCCTCCCAGATGCAGAAAGTTAACTTACAAATCCTGCCCTTACCTGGAGCGATCACAGCTTGAAACTGCAGCCAAGAATTGAAAGACAAATCTGGGAGAGGAAGAAATTCATTCTGAAAGACATTGGATTGTGTTCCTCTTCAGAAGGCAGCCTGCAAAAGTAGGGGGTCATTTGTCAACCCCTGTCTCCTGTCCCGACTTCCTTATCTAATTATAAGCTGAACTGGACAGGGTGTGTTCTTGATGTCTGTGGCCATAGCTCCAAACCGAATGGCCCTAACTGGACCTCCCAAAATACGGATGTCTGTGAGCAATGATGCTGCTAAAAGTTCTGTGGGCATTTGGCAGGCCTGGCTGGGCAGCCTGGGCAAGTCATCTAAGCAAGCAGTGCCTCAGTTTCTGCATCTGTAAAATGGGTGTGATAATAATACCCCCCCAGGTTGTTGTAAATTTCGTTTGGGACTATATGTGTCCAAAGGTTCCACAAACTAGAAAGTGCCCCATGAATATGAAGACCAACCTCTTTCCCCCATCTCTTCCCCACCCCCACCTCAGCTTCATTGTCATTGTGGAAACATCAACTGGGAAGTACAAGAGAGAATGAACATTTTTTTAAAACAACTTTTCTTCCTAATGTGCTAGCCCTTGGCATGCAGTAGTAGCTCACTTAATTCTGACCATTGCCCTGAGAGGCAGATGTTATTCTCTCTAGAAATGAGAACACTGAAGCTCTTGGATTTTCTGAGCCAGGCCCTCTTTCTGTCCTGCGGTACGTATGGAGCCGAGAGCTGGAGCCACACCCTCTCAGGTGTACTCCACGCTGGAGAACCCTGGCTTCCGCAGATACTGAAGAGCAGAGTCTCAGAAGAACAAACAAGCCTGGGCCCCCTGCCAGAGACAGGACTGTGTAGGTGCCATCCCCGCGGTATGCCTTTAATTTCCAAGGCGGAGATACGGATACCCCCCGGGCAGATGGGAAGCCAAGGGCAGGAGAGCGTTCCCAGCTTGTGCAATGCCACTTTGCTACAGCAAAGCTAGGAGCCGGCCCCTCCCTGCTGGCCAGGTACTCTGATACACCTGGGGGATGCAGGGACAGGAGGCAGGACCTCCCAGCCCGGTGAGAACCACCACTTGCATCCAGGGAGGGAGAAGCCATGCTGTGCCTGGGTGGCTTTTTTTAGAATTCAAAGATGGGCCTGGGCCTTGAACCATGGACTGTCCTCAGAGGGGTGCCTGGGACCAGAGAAATAACTTGGGGATACCTTGTCTCATTTGACGAGTGAGACACAGATGGACATATCTAAAAATAACATGGTTGATGTTCAGCATCCCGAACCGTGTGAGTATAGTATAAAGGTCAACACACACATCCCCAGCCTTCAGCTGAGATCCCTTAGAAAAGCTGGGCTGAGATACACTGGACCAGCTTTGGTGCACTGTTGTCAGTATTATCAGCAGTAATAGTATCACCACTAATGAGTATTAGTAGTAATGAAACTCATAATGATACTTTCTTAGTGTTAATGCTAGTTTTTAATAGTATGCAACTTTTAAAAATTTTATTAGATCTTTAGGGATGAGAAATCGTTTGGATGTATTTCATCTCATCTGACTCTTACAACAATCACCTTCCTTGATGGTTGTGTGGACCCTGGTTCTTAGTGGACAAGGTCCACCACCTCCTGCCAGCGTGTCCTTCTGTGAGTCAGTAACCCTAACCGCAGCTCAGTTCCTCATCTGGGAAATGCAGATGATGTTGCCCAGGACACAGTATTCTCTGCAGGATAAGATGAGGTGGAAAAGCACTTAGCACAGTGGCGGTGGGGACAGTAAACACTCACTAATGTGTAGCCACAGCCATGATTCTGACGTTGTCACTGTCATCATTGTGGTTGCTTCTTGTGCTGCATACTTGGGGTCAGGGCTCTGGGCTGTCTTCCATAGGGAGTCTCCCAGGAGCGGCCCCCACCCCTGTTCCTGTGCCTTCCTTTTGGCACTTCTGGGCCCTCTGAGGGCTGGGCCAACCCCAAGACCCACCAGCCAGCCTGCTGGAGCCAGGGGCGGTGCCCACACAGAGGACCACTGCAGTGGGCAGCCAAAGAGGCCTCGGTGGCCGTGGGCACCCTGCCCACACCACACTGATGGTGTGGGCCCAAAGTCAGAGGTCAGTTGGCAGTTGGCAACTATGTATTGCCGTATTTCACACACGGGTTTCTTTGCCCACGAAATGAGCTGTGAGGGGCCAATTTTCTAAAATTCCCCTTCAGGAAATGAAGACCTTGGAAGTCACTGGAGAAGTGCTTTATTGACAGTCATTCAATGCAAGAGCCAGGGTGACAACCCAGGTCTTAGGTCTTCCAATTCTGTGCCCTCAAAAACAGCCCAGGGACGTGTGAGTGAAGCATGAAAGGCCTCAGGTGGTGCCATACCGGTGCCATCCAGGCCAAGCCCTGTTCTTCTGAAACCACGATCGGGCTCAGCAGCCTGGCACCCTCAGGCCCACGTGCACACGAGCTGCCCCTCGCCGGGAAAGTCCGATTGTTCTGCTTCACTGCTGGGAGCCTCCAAATCAGCTGTGCTACTGCCTGAACCTGCGGCTTCCCGTTGTGCACAGGCATGCCACGTGGCCTGTGGCAGTCATCAACCGCCTGCGTGTGGGGCAGCCCGTGTCAAGCGACAGGGGCGAGAATAAGCAGGAAGCTTGGCTCACTCTGAGTAGGAAAGGACACTGGGGATTGATTTGAACAACATGCATTATAAAGCCAGGGTGTGCATAGCAGAGGGGCTCCAAGGGAAGTGAAGAAGAGAGGGAGGGAGGGAGGAAAAGAGAGAGGGAGGGAGGGAGGAAAAGAAGGGAGAGAGAGGAGACAGGAGGTAGGAGAGGAGGGCAGGAGAGGGGAGAGCTCCCCGTGCCCATGGTAGTGGGCTGGCTCAAATTCACCTAGAGAATGGAAGAAAAGGGCCCGAGATCAGAAGGAAACAAGAGCAGGTGAGCCCTGGCCGCATGTTGATACAGTCTCCGAAATCTACTTCCTCCTCTGGGCACGTTTGTGTGCATGTATGTACATACGTGTACATCTGTGCATGTGCGTGGGCACGTCACCGTGTGTCCCTGAGTGTGTGAAATGACTTACTGGCCATCCCAGACCCAGGTGGCAGGTCCCTTAGCCCTGCTTGTGTGCCCTCAGCAGCAGCCCGAGGATGAATTCACTGCCTCTATCAGTGGATGGGACCTGTAACCAGACCATGCCGTCCTCTCTGTGGGCTTGAAAGAACCAAATCACTCCCAAATTTCACTTTCTTTGCTCTGCTGCAGATGTGGACTGTGGTGCTCCCTTCCCACTTATCCAGAAGTGGGGAAAACGTGTAGGGCTTCAAGTGCCTGGGGGCTGCTCAGGCAGGGCATCAAGGTCATTCCAAACCAGATCTCTTGAAAGCCAAAACCTCCCTTCCCAGCTGAGATCTCCTTTGTTGTACACAAAGAAGCAGGGCAGGGTGCACCCCACTCCATCTGAGCCCTGCCCCATGCCACAAAGCATTTCTCAAACGTCCCGAGTTCAATAGAGCCCCAAGTTTGTTACGCCAAGTCCTCTGTCCCATCCCCTGACTTAAAAAGTCATGGGTAATTTTGATTGAAATGTAATCCACATGTTCCTGATTTATTTACAATTAAATCATCAGAATATTATTTTAAGGGCTGTTTGATGTCTAGGAAACCTTTTGAGGTCTTTTTAAAAGGCTCTTTCCTTAGAAGCCCGAAACTTTGCTTTGCTGCGTGTAAATAAACCCAGTGGATATGAGTGACTTAAGTCTAGAAATGTCACGGCATTTGCCAGGGGTTTGGAAACAGAGGAAGCCCTCTTTGCTCTCAATAAGACCTGCAATCAGACTTGCAGAACTTGCCTTTGCAACGCTCCCAGTAGTCCCTAGTCAAGACATTCAAAGGCTGCCATCCGTCCTAAATGTTTCATCAAAATCAACGGTTGTCTTCCAAGAGGAAGGGCAGGCACTGACCTTTAGGGGGTACCCTGGGTACTGTGCTTGGCACTTCAAAGACAGGACCTCCTGTCACTTCTACAGACAGCTCCGATGTCATGAGCATCAGCATTCGGTTTCTCCAGTGGGAAGCAGCCTGTCTAAGAGGTTAAGTCACCTGCCTGTAGTCCCCTGTGATATAGGATTGAGACTCAGGTTGTTCAGACACCCAAGGGCTCTCTACCCATGTCACCAGGCCACCTCTTCAGGTGGAGAAAAAAAAAGCATTACAATGCCAGTAGCAGCAGCCATCCTTGCGTTTGTTTTGGCTTTGCACATGTGCAACCATCTTAAACAATCATCGTGGGGGTTCCAGGAGAGACGTGCACACACAGATCACCCAGCAGTGCCCCACCAGAGTGGCAAAGGCTTGGGTTAAGGCTGGGAGCTCTGATTATCCATTCTGTCATTGGATTCTCCCGACACATCGTGAAGACGGTGAGGCAAAGATTGTTAATTGCACTTTGGAAACCGGGAAACTGGACTAATGAAATAAGAGCAAAGGAGCCAACAACTCCTCTTATCATTGGCAGGTGTCAGAAGAAGCTGGTTCATCAGCCCAAAGGGGTGTGCCTTGGACATGAGTGTCTGGCAGCAGGTTCTAAAACTATGCTAATTTGTTAGCCACTGGTCACATGAGGTTATTTAACTTTAGACTTCAATGAATTAAAATAAAGTTAAAAATTCCATTCTTCAGTCCCACTCGCCATATCTCAGGTGCTCAATAGCCACCTGTGGCCAGTGTGCAGAACTGGACAGCAGGGGACGCTTCCATCCTGGCAGAAGGTTCTGTACGGCCATGCAGGCCTGAAGGCTCTGAGCCAGGGCCACCCGCTCTGGGCATTTTGGATTAGTCATGTGGCGAGCCCCATCTCTCTCTTCTTTTCCATCCTGCAATAAGCTGCTACTCTGATTGAGATCTGGGGTCCCAGTGACACCCCTCCTGTCCCCTCCTAACTCCTGGCCCAGCGATAACCAGCATCTACCTAGTTGCCGGAAGACCTGGACGGGCCATGGCTCCTGGAAGCCCAAGCCCGGGTGCAGCCGCTGTGCAGCCGCCTGCTCTGCCCTGCTGTGTTTCAGCTAATCATCTGCGAAATGGAAGGAGGGGCTGGGGGGAAGGATGAAGGAGACTTCTGGAAGGGGAGACACAGCAGGGCAATGAAGAGGCAGCCAGGGAGGCAGACATCTGTGCCCAGACAGATAGAGTTTCCCAGATAAGATCTCTGCTACTATCCCTGTGAGAGATAAACAACTTGCCAAAGCAGCAGGCGGGGAGGAAGTGCCCCGCTGAGAAAGAGGTGCGCAGAGGCCAGACTCTCAGCCCCTGCGGTCAGAGGCCCGGGGCGAGGAAGGCGGGGGAAGGGAAGGAGGCAGGCCCGGCACCGCACAGGTGACAGGAGTCGCAGGGCTCACACCACAGATGTCAATAGAGAGAAATGTGTGAGTGTTGGCACATGAGGGAGCAGAGGTTCTGTGAGAGGGAGGGAAAGAACGCAGGGGAAACGGGGCTGTGCGTGCTTAGCGCTGTCTCCTGGTATATATCAAAACGGGGCGTACACTGAGGCTAAGGACTGAGGTTTATAGCCCAATCCTGCTGCCGACCAGAGTACTCTGCAGCACCCAGTAACTTCTCTAAGACTCAGTTTTACCATCCAAAAAATGGGATATGTGTTTTAAAGATACCTTGAAACAGTGTGGCAAAGTTTCTCCTTGAACAGAGGCAATGAGTAGTTCTTCTATGAGTTGGATTTTAGGTGGAGGATGGAGGGATGGATGGACGAACACACAGGTAGAATTTCTATTGAAGCATTTTTTTGACCAATGGTATATGCGTGTCTTTCTCCCCCAGAAGACTAGGAGCTATGTCAGGAAAAGGGCTTGGTCTGATTCAGCTGTAAACCCTCACCTGCAGCACACACAGATTTAGAGGTGCCTGCTCAGAAGAACTGGAAGGAAGGAAAAGCAGGAAAAGGATGCAATAGGAACATAAATCTTAAACCTCGGTTATTTATACATGCGACACTTTCACTGAGATTTTGTCCGTTTGAAGCAACTTTGGAGGATGGTGATATCTTCAGATTTGAGTTTGGGTTTAGGGTAAGATTGCAATAAAAATACAAGATGCCCAGTTAAATTAAAATTTCAGAAAACCAATGAATATTTTTTTCTTAGTATGTCTCATACAATATTTGGGTCACACTTGTACTCAAAAAATATGTTGCTTATCTGAAATTCAAATGTAACTGGGTGACTTGTGTTTTATATGGCTGCTCTAGTTTAGGGGAAGGGAGAAAAACAACAGGCCTGTGGACTTGTTATTAATCTACGCGTGTTTGGGCACATTTTAGGAAAGAGCTTCTCAGCGGAATTTGGGGCAAAAGCCTGGTTAACGACGAAGGCGCACTCTCCTTCCTGTGTCCATTGTTCCTCACTCAGACCCCTTCCCCAAGGAGAGCCCGGTCAGTTAGTCAAACACATATAATAGAATCCTAAATATAGCCAATGATTTCTAACACTGGAGACTTGCAACTTTTGGAGGTACTTGGAAGTTTCAACGTGAATGGGAATGTCAGAGTGAATTGGAATTTTCCGAGTGAATGGCAATGTTTAGCATGCATTAGAGTGGACAGAATGAATTGAACGCCAAGCGTTCAGCAAATGATCCGAGTCTCAGCCAACCCTGGTTCTCATCTCCATGTGTGCTCGTGCCTAGAGGCAAAAGTAGCTCTACAGACTTATCTGAAACCCAGTCGAGAGTTCTGAAGCCATTTGTTTTGATTTGCTTCCAGCGCGCCTTCACCAATCGGTCCTTTGTCGTACTCGGGCACTTGGTAATGCCATTTCTCCCTCTCTCACGTTTTAACTACAATCTGCATTTCTCTACTGCATCCCCACCCTGATACAACCAAGTATTTCTAAGTTGGTCTGTTCTTTCTATTATTACCTACTAAACGCCTCCCTTTCTGCACTGAATCCTGTTGCTGAAAATGACAATGGTCAATCTAAGCACACCGTTTATTTCTGCCTTTTATCTTCTCCAAGGTCCCAATCATGAGATGCTCATCAGAGAATTCTTGCAAGATAAGAAATAATTAAAAGTGCATTTTGCTTGTGAAGAATTGGGAACACAAAAAGGCATGCGGTTTTTTACAATGTAATGTAGTTGCGTGGATTTATTCTTATCCCCTGCCAACTCCCTTATGTTATATCACTTTTTCTGGCAATATTTGATCCCATAAAGACTTTTTTTTTTTTTTCAAGACACCTCTCCTTCCCATTCTGAAATGATCTCTCCGGAGAGTGGTGGTGATGATACAATAGGTTGGAGTTGCTATTATTAAAAATTACTACTTTTTTTGAGTGTGTTGCTTTTGTTACCCATTGGGATTTTGATTCCAGACATTCTCCTTGCTTGACATCCACTGGGGAAGTGATGAAACCATTCATTATTTAAAAGTTTGGAAGCCACAAGAACTACTGTATCTACCCAGATTGGATTGACTTTTTAGCTCTTTTGATTAATAATTCATAAACCTGAGGCTCTGTGAATTGGGTGAGGACTAACCTGCTAACAAAAGGAGAGTAGGAGATGAATGTTAACATGGCTCCTGTGTTATTTTACTTAACACTTCGGACCAACAAAACAAACCCATGTGTCATGGAACCTGTTTCATAGTTTCAATCCGCGATCAATATTTCATGATTAATGGGCCCATATGTTCACCCCGGTCCCCTGCAGTACAGAATTTGCACACGCATTTCCCATGTGATGAGGTACAAAATGCCTTTTCGAAAAGGAAAGGACTTTGCTTTTTCTAATGAGAACTCACATTGTTTTGTTTTTAATTTTTCCTTTCTGCGTTTCATATAAGGTGTCAATCTTTACTGTATTTGGGATATGAAAGAAAACAACTGGAAGTTTCTGTAAATGGTGGCACTTATAAGAGAGGGTCATGTAATTTGTAAATGACACCTTTTTTTAAACCTGGCTAATATCGTGCACTGTAAAAATTATTTCAGTTGGCATCTGAGCATCTGGATTTGTTTTCTGTCTCTGTCATTTCCTAGAAGTGTGACTGGTCCAAGCAACTGCTGTAGCTCCCTGAGTTCCATTTTCTTAATCTGCCACATGATGACTGAAACCAACCTCTTGGTATCGCAGTGAAGAATGGAGTAGGGTTATGTAAAGTACCTACACAGTCTCTGTTCTACGGCAGTACTGCTTTCATTTATTACTTTAATATGCATAGAATGTTAAACATTATTAATGCAATTAAATATTAAATATTATTAATGTTATTTAAGATATTTTATTAGTCAATAAAACAATATTAAGCCACACTGTTGGTGTGATGTACAATGCATTAAAAACACTTTATAAACCATAATGTTTTAAAGCCACTGGAAGAAATCACCCTTAGGTATTATCTAGCATTTAAAGTGGTAGCTAGGCCTCTGTTTTGATGTTGAAGTGATAAAAATCTTCCCCTTCTGTGAAAGTGCCATAAGAAGAGGATTAGCGTAGTAATTAATAAATTCCAGAATATTCAAAAAAACAAGGCGTAGGAAATGTATTCTACCAGTTTTTTCAGAAAACTCCCAATTTCTGATCATGTGGGGTCGATTTTACCTTATACCAGGGAGAATTTCACTATCAAAGTCACTACTTAAGAGTATCTGGTGAGCAACCAACGATTTCACAGATTTAAAACACGCAAACAAAGCGACGACAGCCTGTACAACATCCTGATGCGTTAGGACTCACACACCGAGCAGTTCCTTCTGGAAAGATCTGGTCTGTGGCTGCAGTAACCCCAGCCCTGTGTCCTGCCTGATGACAACAAGGCAGCGTGAGACGTGGGATCAGGCTTGGCTTAGTTAGCTCATCAGAACTGGAAACGGACTGGCTGGGTTTTCAGGAACACAGTACAGGAAGACAGGCTCGGCCGGGGTTGATTGTGATTTTCTACAAGTGCATCAGCTGACGTCCGAGCATCTTCAACTCCACATTTCCTTCTCTGCCGATCTTGAAAAAGAATAATTGATTTTCAAACCCTGTTACCAATGTCCTCAAGATTAAAGGTAGAGTTAAGTTTACATTCTGGTCCTTTTCACCAGTGACAAAAGGGGAAACCAGATTTCCAATTAACCCTCAATTTTCCAGAATATTCTATCACCTACAACTTCCAGTCCTAGAACTTTGAGGGGAGGGATAGTTTTACAATGCTCTTTCACCTGTGTGATTGTTTAGGCACCTTGAAAACCACAGGTTTTGTTTTTTTGGGTGGGGGAAGATGGGATCTTCCCGATACACAACTTTTTCTCGCCTGCAGTTTTTCCTAAACTCGTCTCCTTCCCCCAAGTTTGGAGACTGGCTGTGCAGCAGCAAGAGCAGCCCCACACCCTCAGCTTCCCGACACCTGCCTCCCAGGATAAGGAGGGACGTAGAACTCTGGATCCAGTTCCGGCAGACAGAGGGCTCGGTTCCTCTGCTATGTTGTTGGTGGGACTGTCCCCAGCACCAGGCTTCCACCCTCATTTGTCAGGCGCAAAAATAGAGGCCAGGACAGGGACAGAGTGACCTTTGCCCAAAGTCCCATAGTCATTTCGAGTCGAGTCACACTGGGACCCCACACTGAACTTCCTCCCACGTCCCCAGGCTGCCTGTCCCCAGCACAGAGAGAGAACAGAAAAGAGAAACAAGCATAGCGTGTCCTGGGTGCTGCCCCAGGGACATTCCTGCACTGTTTGACTCCACATGTCCCAAAGGGGTATGCTCTCTGAACTTCTGTTGGGCTGGGGTGCTGCCTCTTCTTTCAGACCTGTTTTGAGAATGACCCCCAGCCCGTGGGCACCAGCGTGGTGAGCTGCCTGCAGGGGCACAGGAGGCCGTGTTTTACTCACGAACAGGTTTCTACCGCTGCAAATTCCAAACAGCATTTAACAGAAATTACCAACATTTGTCTTGGTGTGTATGCGTGTGTGTGTGTGTGTGTGTGTGTGTGTTTTCCGTCGGGGATTAGGGAGAGCAATCATCTCCTGCCTCTCATCAATTACTTTCCTCCTATCTTTTGCATTTTTCTGCAGAACCGTTTTGCAGGTACAACAGAGCGATCTTTAGAGATAATCTGGTGATTATTACAAATTCAGCCTCTCACGCTACAGGCATTAAGAGATGAAAATTGCCTCAAGTCCACTGTTGTACACCCAATCTGTACCTCTGGACTTCTGTCCCGAGGTGAAAATGCAAACAGAGCAGATATTTAGAATCATTTTGACAGTTCATAAAATTAAGCAGGGATTAGGGATTTGCCTTTTTAAATAATGCCAGAGGGTGCACACAATGGTAATCATATCATCCCGCAACAGGTCCAGTCAAAGTTGAACGGACTAGCTAGGAAGAGAGAAAAAATGTCAGGTTATTAAATCTGCCATGTATCGGCTGTTGAAATTCCATTTTTTAAACTTTAAATTAACTGCCTGCCTAATGGAGACACTCTCCCCAGTTTCCACCACCATCCTGTCTTCCCTGGCATGTGTTCTGTTCAGACAATACGTGATTGACTTCGATGTCTGTGCACATGGCTACATCTAGTCAGAGGGGATGGTTGTATAAATATGCATGTAGCACAAACAGTTTAATTTTAATTGGGACGCAGTAGTTGATGTTGAAACCATTTTCGTGATTTTGAATATTGAATGTGATATCAAGCATGTGACTGGGTCTATTAGACACCAAAAAAGTACTCGTTTTAGTTACAGTGTCGGACAGGAGCCTGAGTACTGGACCGTGTTCTAGTCCTTCTCCGAAGTGCTATAACTGTGACCAATACATTCCCTTCCCAGGGTGTTACTTTCTCCTAATGCCTGAGGTGGATTTCAGACCAAGGTGATCTATACAGTGCTGATCTGAAAGATCCGTGTTCAAATTCTCCTTCACAGGGGAAATAATAGATCTTGAGGTTCAGTGTATTAGTCAGAAAAATTTAGGCTAGTCTGCAGTAACAAACACTTCCAGAGCATGGCTGCTTAACGTACTGGCAGTTGATGCCTTATTCAAGTTATAGATCCCATGTAGCTTGGTAGGGGGTTTCAGGCAGCGGTCTAGGCTTCCAGAGCCTCCACCTTCTTGCAGGGGCTTTATCTGAACATAGCACCTGCTCACCTGCCATGGGGGAGAAAGACATTGCTGGGGGATCGCACAGTCTTCCAGATTCTTTCTGGAGGTGTCAAATGTCAACTCTGCCCACAGCCCCACATTCAGAAGTAGCCCTATGGCCCTACCTAAATGCAAGGGGTCCGTGATAAGTAGTGGAGCTTGTGGCATGTTTGAGTTGCCACCATGTCTGCCTTTATGAAATCATAAAATGATCTCCTCTCTTTGGTAAAAGAAGATGAAATGAAGAAGTCAAAACCTTCACTAGGGACGCAGGTCTGTGTGGTCCTGAAATGTGCACTTTTACATTTGGAAACAGATGGAACTGGGCTTTTGTTGTTTAAAGTTGTAACTGAACTTCCCACCCAGCCCCTAAAAAGGTGGCTGAATTATTGTTTTATTACTGCTATTTGCATATACCCAGAGGGGGTGGTGGAAATATTCAGAACATCTACCCTCTTTGCCGTGGAGGTCTAGTTGTGGGAAACGTCACCAGCGAGAGGCGAGCTGTGGCTGTCGGCTGTACTGCGTAGAAGAAAACCTTGGAAGCTCAAGGAGGGTGAAAGCCTTGCTCAGAATATCGCAAGAGTGGCTCTTGGATTTGCTTCTCTTCCCGTCACCCACAGTGTCCCTCGGTACCCACTTACAGTGCCGAAGGGAGATTGAGAGATCGAGAGCCCTGGCAATGCCCAAAAGAAGGGTTAGAATCATTAAAAAAAACAAAAGCAAAAATAAAAAACCACTCAATGCAATGTAGGAAGGAAGGATTCTCGTACACACGTGCTCACTCATGCACACTCACACTCACACTCACACACACCCCACTCCATAAATGCTCCAAACTAGTTGAGAGCATCCTGCATTGAAATGCGACAGAATTGAACTCTCCATTTGACCCCTGACCCCACCTCTGAATCCACGCCGTGCCCTCCAAGAGCCATGGAGGACCGAGGACTAGGGGCTACACCCAGGAAGAACCACTGGGGCCTGGGCAAGGGCATTCTCACCTCCAGGGCGGGGAATCCTCGTCATGTCTGTCCGGGGGGTTTCAGAATAGCTGAGGACCGGTGGGCGCTGTGTGCTGCTCACTCCGGCTTCTCAAAGAGGAGCTGAGCGGCTCTGCTGCGGCCCCACTCCCCGCAACGCCTTCGCATCGGGCTGCGGTGGTGGTGAGAGCACAGATAACTCACATTTTTATTTCCTGAGACGGGAGACGAGAAAGCGCTGTGTCCAGACTTGACGTATTGACAACTGTGAGATGCTGGATGTTGAGTGTGACATGGGGGTTGGACGGGACTTTGGGACGGTCCCGTTTAGGACGGGTGAGTGTCTTTTACACGAGTAAGGGCGGAAGGTGAATACTCGTGACCAGGGGGACAGACAGTGACAGACCGTGCTGTCAAAGCCTTCTCCTTCCCTTCTAAGGGAGCAGTCCTTGTGGAAACATAACACTTCCCATCACAGTAATGTCAGCCGAGGCCACGTGACTTGTGCTGGCTGCCGCACATGGGTGGGGTGGGGGGTGCCACTTGTGAACAGAACTCGTTAGACTCCTTGTGTGGCTCCGCTCTCTTCCTTTTCTGGCTTCCATGGGCCCAGCATGTGCAGATGGAGAGGACACACTGAAGAGACCCAGAACTCCTGTGATTTCCATGGTTAGCATGAACACGAGTTACACGTAAACCTGTCCTTCCAGGCACCACTGTGATTTGGGGGTTGTTTGTTACTCTAGCATAGCTTAAGCTGACTGATATTAGTAGTCACTTCCTGTGGAGACCACCATAGATGTCCCTGTCCTCAAACCTTCTGTCTCTGTCCAAACTGCCCTTGCCTTCATTCAGGTCGCTGTTGTATTTTTCCGCGGGGTTGGTGAAAGCATTCCATCCATCAGCGCTCCCTTCCTCTGCTCTTGCACCCTTCTGTCCCATCAACCACACTGTAGCCAGAGTCTTGTTGCAAAAATATTATACAAAGCCCATCTCCTCCCTTTCCTCCTTAAAAACCTTCAGTGGCTCCCTGTGGACCTTAGAATAGAGCCCAAGCTGCTTACCGTCTCCTCCACAGCGTGTCATTCTCTGGGACCCATCACTGTCTTCCTTCACACTCTGTTCCAATGCTCACGCAGCCTCGGTCCTGCTCACCTTGTGGTCAGCTGTCCATGCAGCTCCACCTGTCTTCCCCATTCCCTGTAAGGCTCTTTCTCATCCATTCGGTGCCAGCTCACGCATTGCCTCTTCTATACAACCTTCTCTGGCCTTCCTTCCTTCATGGTCAAAGATCATGGTCCTTTTCTGTGGTTCTAGGCACCCTGTGCTCACCTGCAGGCAATGCCAATGCCAGAGGGCTATGGAAGGAAGCTAAAATCATAGCCAAAGGGTTGAGGGGAGACCTCAGGCCCAGACTGCACTGCCCTGTCTTCAGAGTCACTCTCGCCCAATAGTCTCATCCAAGGATGGAGGGGTCCCCTGAAAGGAGCTACCCCCTCCTCTTTTTCCCTCTTGCTTCTCTTCCCCCCGGAAGCAGCCTTTTGCCTTCTGCCTGGCACACGTCCTTCTGAGGGCGATGAGAAAGGAGAAGAGTCTAGGAGTGGCAGACAAGATAAAAGGTTTCAAGAGGGAGCCCTCTGGGAACTCAGCACTCTGGGACCATGTGGTCTGGGGAAGCGAACTCAGGTGGGTGACTTAATATGTCATCAATTATGTATAAAGGCATGTGGATGCTCATCAGCCAGCAGCTGTCCCCTCTCCTCAGCAAAGCCAGGCCTGGGAGGAAAGATTTACTAAGCCACGTGCAAGGGTCATAGATGACCTGAACAACTGATCAAAGGTCATTCATTGAGGTTCTACCATGTGCCTGAGAGAGCTGACTCCTAGACACGGCACCAAGGCGTCTGGTCAGGCAGAAGGGGCTCCTACAAAGGGTGTCCAGAAGACAGAACATGTGCAGATTCAACTGTTGCCGTATGTGATTGAATACAATGTAGCCTACCTCTGTTCTTGTAGGTCATGTCCCGCCTCTCCTGCCCTTGGGGGAAGTTGCACCTCTTCTCTGGATTTCAGTCTCCTCAACTGCAACAGGGGGATGTTAATAATAATGAGGTAAGACATTTATTGAGCACTTAGTGCATGCCGGGCACCTTTCTCAATCCTCACTGCAACCTACTGAGGAAGGCATTGTTATCATCTCCCTTTTACAGATGAAGGAACAGAGAGGTTAAGTCATTTGTTCATAGTCCTAGGACTAGAAAGTGCTAGAGCCAAAAGACTGAAAAATCCAGAACTCTGTTACCATGTCCCGCGCCCTAAACCATCACCAATTGACTTTTTTAAACTCTTCCTTGGATAACCCCCAACACCATCCATGTGCCCATAAATCCCCTTGGTCAAGGCTATTTTTTTTTTTTTTTCAGTTTTTTAGTCCTTGCCGTACCTGGACTCTACAATATGACATGCCATTTTATTCTGGTGTTGTTTATTACCTCTCTCTTCACTAGACTGTAAGCTCCCCAGGGCAGGGACCTTTCTCTATTCTGTTCATTATTGTACCTTGAAGACCTAGAAAGAGGTTGAGGCTTAGAGGAGCTCAGTCAGTGTTGAATGCAAGAAGTGAGGATGGCGAGTTGGAGGCATGGCCTACGGGCTCCCTCACAACAGCCCAGAATCCCGCCCGAGGCTCAGATGTCAGCCACTCCACGGTTTATGAAGCCAGAGCCCCCACTGAGTGTCACAAGCTCACCTTCCACCTTAAGTGTGGTCACCCGCCCTTCAGCAGTTCACTCCCAGAACTGTCTGTGACAGCAACTGAGGGTAAACAGCCAATAAAATCAAGCGCCGTTTTCCTTGAGGATGACCCGGAGCTCACAGCGGGAGGGGAGTTGACAAGGCCCCTGGACTCTGGACCGGACCTTCCCCGGAGAATCCCTCTGTGACTGACCCCACGGACTCTCTCATAAAGTACTGGAGTGGGCAGACATCTCCCACGCTGCAGAAAACAGACGCTCTGCAACTCGCCTTGGCTCACATGTGGCACTCAGCGCCACCAGCTGTGAGGGACACAGGCATCATCTTCTTGCCTGAGAACAAAGGGTGGAATGTCCCGCAGTGTTTGATGGACAGGAGCAAGGAGGCAAGTGTAAATTTCAGTATGAATCAATAACACTTAGTCAGCCAGCTGCTAAAACAAGGGTCTGGCAAGGGCCAGGGAGTGTCTTGAACTGTTTCCATTCAGGAGTCGGAGGGGCTGCTCCTGGAGGAGAGGGTGGGGGTCCTGAGCAGCTCTCAGAACATGCACACGCCTGGCTCTGACTGTCCCTAGGACACTGATGGTGGTCGTCCACCACGCTTTTGCAAAGCAGGCTCCTGGAGTGGTGGCAGTGGGTGGGAGGTCGGAGGCGAAGTGTGGAGAAGTGATCTAGGAGGACTTGTGATCTGTCTTACACATTAAGATGAAGGTCACAAACCTCAACACCCACAGCAGTCAGGTAGCGTAAGAAAGAGCAAACTGGCTGGGTGGGGCCTGGGACCATATGCAGAGCACACGTCCCATCTAAAGGGGCAGTAGATTCTCTGTGCCACCCAGTCTTTGCCATTAAAAGTACGCAGAACTCAAGTTTTGGGTTTTAAAAAAATACAATTGTTATTTTCTGAGGTTTCCAATCTAAATGTTGGCAACTAGTAAGATTTCAACTCAAAGGAAGGTAAAGTCAGAAGAGGGCAAGTGATGTTCTGCTGGACACCTGCCGACCTGTGCTGGCACCATACGTCCGTCGTCCTCTTGCGTATTTCCTCTCTCCGTTTTGCAACTGAGAAAGTTGTGACCCAGGCTGGAAAAACTACTTGTTAAGTGACTGAGACCAAACGCTGCACAGATCTTCTGACTATAAAGTCATACCCTCTCCGACTCACAATTGAACATTTTCTGATAGTGAGAGTGGCCCCACAATGGACCGACCAACCTTGCTAAGTAGTGAGTTCCCTGTCACTTTGAGCAGTCAAGCAAAATCTGGATGCCCTCCTTTTAAGACTGTTATAAACGGCAGCCTTGCTTTGAAGATCAAATCAGGCCAGATTATCTGTAAGATCCCTTTCAATACTACAGTTCAACATTTTCTTAGAAACCTCATAGCTTTAGGTATAGGAATCCTTGCTCCATAGATCCACTCTGAGCAGAATTTAATATGAAAAGTCTACCTTGAACATAGAACTTTTATATCAAGGGGCATGATGGAAGTTTTGGTGCAAAGGTAGTATATTAACTTCTGATGATTTGTTGTTTAAATGTAGACTTTTCTTGCAATTCTAAATCCTTTGAAGTATGAAACTGTGAATGCATAGAGATTTCACCTTACAGTTTTGCAGCCTTGTAAATTTCTGTCAGTGGCAGCAATTAAACCTGCAAGTAGATGACAGCCTCTTAGAAGGAAACCAACAATACATGTATACTGTAGTTTATAGTGAAATCACTATAATTATTATTTCTAGAAAGTAATGTGTCTGAATAGGGTTGACTAGAAAATGAATCATAAAACACAGTAATAATATTAAATAGACCACATTAAATTATTTCTGGAATGAGATGGGAGATAGATAACTTCTTACATAGACAGATAGAAATAGCTACGATAAAAGTAAATATATACAGCAATTTTCAATATGCATTGCATTTTTTTACAATAGCCAGTTCATTCATCAATGCAACAAACCTGGGATTTGCTTTTGCCTAATTTACAGAATGCCCAGCATTGTGTTAAGGATTTTAACACTAGGATCCTAGTTAGCCCCCAACACAATTATGTGAGAGAGGCATTATCATCATCATCATCATCATCGTCGTCGTCATCATTTCCTTTTAAGGATGACAGTCCAGAGCATCAGAAAGATACACTACCTTAATTAAAGACAGTAGGCTGATTGGTGGTTGAACTAGGCCTAAAAGTAGAATCTTACTGTATGCCTCACCTTCCTTTTTTTGGTAACAGTACAACACTATACCAGAAAAAAGGAAACATTCCCTGTGAATTACTAATGGTTATACATAGGTTTTTAAGGCTAAACAAGCATACAGAATCATGACCAGGTTTAAGGTAATGCCGAGACCACAGCAATGAGCATCAGGAAAGTCGACATGGCTGGTTTTCTTGGGCAATGCCCCTGCCATGGATGGACTCAGATGCCATAGACATTGAAAACTGGTCAAACATCTCTTCAAATCTCCAACTGGTAGTTTTCATTGACTCTAAGATGTGCTAATTTTCAGATACTAGACACTCAATAAATATTTGCTGCATGACAAAAATAAATGGAAAAAACAGCATTACACACTGTTTAGAAAAGTCTTTTTATGTAGGATTGCTATTATTGAGTAAGTGATGTTTAATCTATTAATACTTCACAGTTGTAGTTTTTGCCTGTGGTGGGTGCTCTGCTCTGGAAGTGCCTCGTGGCGGCAGAATCCAGACTTGCCACGGATCTCGGATCTCGAGGGGAGGAAGCTCCCTCCACGAAGTGGAGAGTGTACCGCAGACAGAGCACATGTCCACGTGAGCCCACTCCAGACTGAAAGTCTGTCCCACCGTGAGCTGTGAATAGCTCCAGTCTCTCCTTTGAGCATTGCTTCCTTCATCTAGAAAGTGGAGAGATGGTATCATAAACTAAAGCATTCTTTAAAACATCACTAAGATCTTACATTTATTTATTAATTATTTTTTTAAAATTTTGCCCTGCCTCTTTCCACAAATGATTGGAAGTGCCTTATAAAGGTGCAATAATACAAAATGAGGAGTATGGGAATATGGAAAACAAATAGAATTCTTAAAAAAGATTGTACACATTAATTCACACAAGACCTGGCACAATGAACATTTCTTCTTCCCGTATCTCGTCAGGTTTGTTGGTGGGATATAATTTAGTCATAATACCAAAAATATGTCTGGAAATAGAGATGAACGAAGGCAATCGTCTCTCTCCCACTCCCAAGATACATGAAAAAAGGAAAGAAAAGAATAAAGGAAAACATCGTGACGTGATTCTTCCCTCACTCTCTGGCCTCGACTGTCCTGTCCGGCCATTCCCAAGAAAGACATGACATCTCAGCTTAAATGGCTTCTGAATCTTTCCAGACCGCTTTCGTTTGTTCCAGGCTTTGGAAACTCTCCACATCCCTCGCCCCACCCTTCCTCACCCCTGCCCCGTCCATTTTTTAATAATGCCGACACAGCTTCCTACTCACCTGCGGTGTCATTAAATGTCTGCGGAGGTCTCCGCGTCACATGGGTGACAGATTGCTGCCCAGTCTTTTCCACCCTGGGAGCCAAGCAAGGGACAAAGGGGCCCGCTTCCCTGGTGCCTTTGCATCTCCCTACTCTCACTTTCTGGGGGCGAATAGAGGCTCTGAGAGACAACCCCTGTCAGGAGAGTATAGACTTCATGTGCAGGGGCTGCAATCTGCCCACATTAGGTGATAATTCCCAACCATACCTGTTGGATGCTGTGGCTGCCTCCACACATACACTGCACAAAGTTATCCACACACACAAAGTATTCTCTGGAAACATTAGGTTACAAACCAGCTTGGTCTAAAAGGCATGCGTCACCGTTTGAACTTTGGCTAAAATATGGGAAATTGGGGTCTCCGTCAGATGTAACTGACGTTGGAAAAGCAGTGGGAGCTGCTAAGGCAGAGAGAACACCTGCGCACACCACGGGGGCAGAGGGAGGCTCCCTGGCTCAGAAAGGATGCAGAATGCAGAGAGGGGACAAGGTGGCAGCCGCCAGTCCTTCCCCCCTGACTCCACACACCTGGTGGCAGGTGGGACAGACAGGCTCCCACTCTTACCAAGCTTGGGTCTATCTGAAGTTTGGACATAAAAACAGGGAAATAAGAAAAGTAAGAAGCAGCAAGATGTGGTTTCAATAAGAAGGTGCGAAAGGAATTTCTCACTTCCTGGGGAAGGAGGGATGAGTACAGGACCTTCAAGAGGACTGGGACGGCTTCTTTGAGCTCTGATGTGATCTGAGGCCTCATTTCCTGTGCCAGGATAGTGTAGGATAGCTAAAGGTGTCAGGGGTAGGAGTTTCAGAACATGCTCTGTCATATGCTGCATGCCGCCTTGGTATTAATAATTCATACTTACAATGACTTCTAGATCTGCCTTCCCATCACTAGAGTTTCTATGAGCTCTAGCTTGCTCTTCGCATTCTCCTGGTGTCCAAGAGGTAGGTACTTCATACTTCAACAATATTTATTACCTCCTGAATGGCAAATCTCTCTAACTCAGTCAAGAAACGAGTATATGTTCAGTTAATCTGAGCACATAATTGAGCATGTATTAGCTCTTAAATTTTGTTGGAAAAGAAGAAGGCATAGAATACTAAAATCAGTTAGAAGAAACTCCAGAAATCATCACGTTAAACACATTTACTGGGACAATCTGCAAATTTGTGGCAATGCCTTTGGTCAAATTTCATGCAAAGCCCACTGGTGGCCAGGCTTATCTGGTTAACAATATGGAGTCCTTAAATCAGAAGAATATATTTTTCAAAAATTTAATAAGACCAATTTTATATCTTAAAAATATGTTTAGTTTCATTCATCAATTTTATCTCTACTAAAGATATCAGAAGATAAAATAGTATAACATCACATGAATAGCATAACACAAAAAATAATAAAATAGATAAAAAAATCTATAAAAAAGGATCACCATGCACAACCATCTTTTACTTCATAAATATAAAAAAGACTCAAAATATTTTTTGAAAAGTTATTAGAAAACATTGGGGTTTGGTAGCATCTCATAATTTAATAGTCATAAGTATAAGTAAAATGCAATTAACTGATAAAAATTATAAAAAGCAATTATAATAATAATTGCTTTGAATAGGGACGGGAATAGCACCAAGATATATCAAGAATGACATTTTTGGAAAACACTTTTGGAGTTTATGTATTTTCACACGCAATGGCACATCCACTCCTCACAATCAACCTTTCTAGCTGTAGTATTTTTGCTCCAATTCTGCCAAAAATGGAATGGAGGCTCAATAAAGTTAAGTGATTTGCTAAGAGTCTTGCAACTGTTCCTCTCAGAGTGTCTTTTGCTTTCAGGTCTATAATTTGGTGGGCATGACTGCTGATATTAGTTTTTAAAGTGCATGATGGTTGATTAGCTTTGGAGAACCAGGAGGTGCTCTGGGTCCCTGGGGGAGCTCTATTTATGCCGCTACTACTTGGTCAGAAAGTAAATATTTTCCCAGCAACTCCATTGGCCAGACTTGGTCACATGGCCACATGCCGCAAAGGAGGCTGGGAAAATGCACCCCCGACAAGGTGGAATAGAAGGACCCCAGGGGCCTATTACCCATCGAGCTTCCTCTCTTGACACTGAGCTCATTGCTGTCTCAAACAAATCCGGGGTTTGTTATAAAAAAGATGTGGCAAGGTGTCGGTTGAGTAAATGACCACCAGTGATTTCCAGAGACGGGTTTTCTCTATGGTCTTCTCAACGCCCCACCTCCTGGCACAGTGCTTTCCAGGAGGTAGATTCTCAATATATAACAGTTAATTAAATTTAGAGCATAAAAAATTAAATCAAGGGGTCCCCAAGTCCATGGGCCTCTCTTGCCTGATAATTTGGTGATATTTGCAGCAAACATTCGTTGAGCACCATGGTGAGTGTTTTATATGTAGCTTCCCATGTCTCCAAATTCCCTGCTGACTTTGGCCTGGTTGAACCCCCTTCTTTACTGGCTGAGGTCTACCTCCATGTTGAGACTCCACTCAGGCATCCCCTCTGCCCAGGGGCCTTCTCTGGTCATTGTCCATGTCTCGCAGGCTGGGTTAGATGTCCCCTCTCTGTTCCCCATGTCCCCAAGTTTCTCCCTCTCCACTCCCTTCACTTTCTTTCTTCCTTCTCCTTCCTCCACCCTCATTCCTTTATAAATATCAGAATATAGTTTTTTGTGCCTGTCTTCCTCCTCTTCCTGCCTAACTAGATAATGATAGGCTAGAAGAAAGGGACCCAGTTGCCTTTAGTTCTGTCTCTCAGCATCCAGGCCCTGGCAGGGCACAGGGCAGGGTCTTGGCACATGTGTCTCTTGTGTTGAATAGAGTGACTCACCCAAGGTCAGTAAAGAGTTTGCATCAGAATCCACATCCTGGATTGATGTATTTGCATCAGAGCATGGCTTCATTGCTGCTAAGGGTGCCCCACACCAGAAGAGGTCATGCAGATTAAAAGTCAACACGGGGTGTCCAGTCACCAGCCAGGCCAGCTGCCCCCAGGGATGGTGGGCACTCTGAGCACCCCAGCTTGTCTTAACCACAGAGCCATCATCCTTCACGATTGCCCTCAACAGCAATGCACGTGAAGTGCTATTGCTTGCCCCTGGCAGTACCTGTCACCGGGATGCCTCCTCCACAGGGGCTGGCATGCCTCCTTTCTGTGTCATCTCCTCCCCAGCTACTGCGGTATCTTCCCCCCACCCCCCTTGCGATTTCCCATGCTCCACTGGCCTGGGATTGAGTGGCAGCTCGGCTCAAGAAAGCAGGTGTTGTGGAAGTGAAGCGAACCTCGCAGACAGTGCATTAGGTGGCTTCTGTCCCCAGGGACCCCAAGGCTCCAGGCTTTAGTGGTCCCAACTGTTCCTCAGAGGGGTGGGAGGGCCAGGCCTGCCCAGCCCTGACCAGATGTTTGGGAAAGTTGCCAGGCTGCAGGGAAGAAAATTGCAGCTAATTTATCTAAGGTGTAATAAGTATTAATGAAGCCTCTTTCTCACGTTTTTGTTTGCAAGAAAGGCTCAAATCACAGGTGACGTGGGGGCATTCATGTGCATCTTGGGGTGTATCCCTGGGGCACTGCCCTGGGAGCCTGTGGAGGTGGGTTCTAGGCCCTGTTTTGCCACTGACTTCCTTGGGAGCCTGGGACAATTCTTTAGCCTTTCCGAGTTTTGGTCATTCCATTGTCAAATGGGGAAGGGAAACTAGAACATCTCTAAAGACTGTTTCAGCTCTCAAAAATGGTGAGAAGAGTAAAACTTGGGGCTCTAAAATCTACTCATCCTAAAAACACAAGCTTAGATCGGGCCACGTAGATTATTAGGGCTCAGAGGGTCACAGTCCAACCTCTAAGTTTTTAGAGGCGTGTACGGAAGCTCGGGAAGGTGGTCCTGCTTGGCAACCCCCACACGGCTCATCAGTCAGGGCAGATCCAAGCTCCTGGGTCACACGCCCTGACTTGGTCCACCCACAGCCACCCAGAGCAGACCCCCTCCCCTAGGGCGCCGACTTCCTCAAGTGCATTTCACAGCCAAGACCAGATCACAGAGAGAGGAGAAAAGGCAGTGTGTGAACTGCTTGAGAGCGAAACTTGAAAGGAGATGAGCTGAAACTCGAAACAAGATGAGCTGACTGTGTCCTGGCCCAGAGGAAGCTGTGGGTGGGCTGGCCTTAGACCCAGGTCTGGAAGTCCCGGCCAGAAGCTTTGATGGGGCCCAGTGACTGGGCCCAGCTCAGCAGTTTCAGCCCCAAAGAAGCAAAACTCAGGCCAGATTTCATGCGAAGTGCAGAGCTCATATGAACACCCAGCTCAAAATGAAACACAGGGCAATGAGGATTCACACAGCCTGAAACCTGAATTCAGACAGCCCGAAATGGGGAAAGAAGACATTTTTTTGGTCCTGCTCACCAAAACTGCCCACCGTCCCTACAATTCAGTTCCACTTTTCAGCCTAACTCAATTTTGGGAGTCACGGTGCTCTCAAAGGCAGGGCAGTGCACAGGAAAAAGGACTGGTGTCCCAAAGACCTGGGCTAGAATTCTGTACCTATGGTTTAGTGCTGTGCATCCTCAGGCTAGTGACTTAACTTCCCTGAGCCATAGTGTATGAATAAGTGAAGGATAAGAAGGCTTGCTTTATAAGGCTGTTAGTCATGGTATTAGCAGTAGAGACTCTCAGTATGTGCCATTCTGCTGTGTGATTTTTATTTAACATCTCTTCTAACCCTTTATATAGCACTCCCATGCCTGCACCAATGGCATCTTCATTTTTTTAAACAGTTCTATTGAGTTATAATTTACATGCCATAAAATTCACCTGTTTCAAGTGTACTGACAGCATTTTGTAGGTAAGAAAAACGATGCCCAAAGAGATTGAGTTCACTACGGATCCATGATAAAGGGCAGGGATGGGCAAACTTTTTCTGGGAAGGGCCAAATGTTAAATATTTTTGGCTTTGGGGCCATACGGTCTGGTATCTGTCACAACTACTCAACTCTGCCTGTGTAGTGCCCAGGCAGCGGCAGGCAATACCGAAACAAACTGGTGTGGCTGTGTGCCAATAAAACTTTATTTACAAAAAACAGGTGGCAGTGTTGGATTTGCTGGCCCCTGATGTATGAATGTCCATTGCTTAAGACACTACAATTATTTCCCAAAGCATTTAGAATTAAATCTGACTTCCTCGCATGTTTGACAAAACCCCCAGGATGAAGCCCCAACCTCTCCATGGCATGCTGCCTCCCCTGCTTTCACTCAGTCTTGAGCCCCCTCCCTCCCCACCCAGGCTTGGTCCATCTCTTCTCTCTTCCTGAAAGCCTCTGCCCTCTTCTGCATGCCTGGGTTCCTCTCTTCCTTTAGGTCTCAGATTAGATGCTGCCTCCCCAAAGGTCCCTTCTTGACCTCTCTACAGAGCGCCTGTTGTGATTCACCATGCTTCCTGGATTGCCCCCTTCAAAACACCAAACTCCTCTTGCAGTCCTCTGATTAATCTGTGTCTTTGCTTGTTCTTCCTGAGCCTCCTTTGCTAGAGTGTAAATTCCACAAAAACAGGCATAATGCACCTCTTGTTCTACATCCTCCGGTGACTGACACAGAGGAGGTGTGCCATCTGCATTTGCAAAATAAATGAAAGTGATCCACACTCCCTTCTTTTGGACTGCACAGTCCATGCTTGGGCCATTTGTCCACTGCCCATCCATGCTATCCCATAGATTGACCTTGACAGAACACCTGGGATAGAGTAGGTGCCGGGAACATCCCCTAATTCCTTGCTCCTTCCCACCACACCCCCCCTGCAAGCTGGTTCACATCTTGCTTGGCAGTGAAGATACACATCTTCATTGGTATCTGGTATCAATTGCGGGTGATTTGGGTAAAAAAAGGTTTTAAAAGTGTTCTTTTTTTCTCTCTCATCTTCCCCCTCCAAGTTTTTAGAAGAGATTGGGAGATGGTCTGAAAGGTAGGATCAGAGCTATGACAGAGAAGATCCCTCTCAAAGACCCAGGCAAAGGAAGACATGGGTGCTCTTGTACCCAGGGACCTAGCAAGAAGTTTCTTGTCCCCAGCACAGCCTCTGGGCTCTTCTCTCATGTGCAGGAGAAAAGTAAGACTGCCACTCCTGTCTTTTTATTAATTTCTTTTCAAGTTGTCTGAACAACTGTTTTCATCCTGGAAACATTTAGAAATTGTGCATGTGCTCCTTGTTTTCGGCCCTCTCTTTACTTTTTTCCACTCACTGAAACCTGCTTGAAAGGCCGAGGGCAGCCTGCCAATTTCTCTAACCCTGAAAGAAGGTGGGGTGGGTGCAGGGAACCTCAGGCAAACGTGTTTAAAATGCAGACAGTCGCTCACTTCCATTTTGATCTCTGAGTATCAGTCTGTACCAGTCAGGAACTAGGGGCTGCTGGGTTTTCAGGTACACTCTTGATTTGCAGTTTTGCAAATCACTTTATTCAACATCAAGAAACAACCGTGGATACTCTCCAGGATGAAAGCGTACCTTGGTCAACCTCCACTCTCCGGAACGTGTGTCACTGGGTCGAGGAAGACAGTTCAATGCATGGATGGCTCCGACTCACCGTGGAGGTTCTGCCACTCTGCTTCTGCATGTGCCCTGTTGGTCAAAATTGGAAGCAGGTTTGCAGGGTTGAAAGCGTCCTGTTTGGAATCACATGTATGCGGGGTTGATTCCTGGCTTCACCACTCACTCTCTGCTGGAAGTTAGCTGAGGTTTTTAATCTCTTGGATCTTTCGCTTTCCTTTAAGCTACGTGAAAACCACAATGCCAGTGCAGCAGGCTGGCTTTGGTAGCAGAGGTGTATGTAGCCTGTTTCAGGGGTCAGTACGTGCCTATCTCGTCGAAGGCCCTCAATGAAAGGAAGCAAGTGTTATTATCACAACATTTTCTCTCGTCTGTGGCCTTGGCTGTGTGGAGTTTGCCTGCACATCATGCATACAAAATACCCCATATGTTTGATGTGAGCTCCGGGGTCTGCGACCAACCGTGATTTGAAAAGCAGATGTTATTAATCTTCTAAATACTGCACACCAGCCATGATGTCATTTAGGACTGACAATGGATGGGCTGCCTCCTTCCCTTTTGGAGATAATTATTTTGAAGCACTAGGAGAGGCTGTTTGTTTTTTAAGAGAGTTGGGGCCAATCTGCCTTATGAGAATCCAGTGGCAGACTGTAATGAACACATGAAAATCGTCACAGGCCCCAGACTCAGTGTCGAACAGACATTCAGGGCAGGGATGCTGCAAATGAGAACCAAGCTCCATGTGGACCGAGGACGCCTGCCTATCACCTTCAGAAGTAAGTTGGTGAGATGACAGGGAGGCCGGGTCCTCAGGTCCCGCGACAGTGCCGCTGCAAGAGAGCACGCTTAACGGTGTCGGAGAGTCTGTCTCCGCTGGTCCAGACTTCAGAATAATGAGGGAGCTATTTCCAAGTTCGACTCATATAGAAACGAGGGTCTATTGTCACAAGTCATAGTGGAACGGGCTGTCTCTCCAAGCAGCACAGGAACTTAATTCAACTCAATGAATGTTCGCTGTGCACCAGCCGCAGGCCACACACTAGGGAGATAAAGATGACCACATGCTCATGGGCCCCAGTGAAGGGTTCAGAAACAGGTGCAAGCTGACATGGACCACATGTCGTATGGGAAACACGAGGGCATCTTTCATCTAAGCTTCCTCCGGCAGCACCTCTGAGTGGGGAGGACACAAGTTCACACAGACAAAGACACTCAGAGAGGCAGGAACAGCAGCCCAATGGTGTAAACATCAGGACCTTGGCGAATAGGTGGGATGGTGGCAAGTCCCTTGGCTGACCAGGGAGAACAACACTGACATGTCTCTCTAGAGGAAGGGCCACAGGGAGCTTGGAGATGCGTGCCAGGAAATCCTGGGCAGGGGGTGGGGCGGGATGAGGATGGGAGAACCACGTACCTGTGAGGCAGGGATCAAGGTGGGCCTGAAAACAGGAAGACTGGCTAAAAGGCTGCTGCCATCCTCCCCTGCCTGAAGTGCTCCTCCCACCCACCCTGCCAGAGACAAGAGCTCAGTCTCTGGAAAAACTGAACTAGGAAAACTCCACATCCCAGGTCCCTCAGTGAAACCAAGGGGATTGGGTGAAAGTCTACTGACCGCAGGGTGAGATCCCCGCCCCCCCTGACCTCTGCTTGGCCACCAGAAATTGGGCAGGACAAGAGGGACCAAGCAAAGGACTGGAGGCTTCACCATCACTAGAAACTCTGAGCAGCCCGTGATCAAAGACCTACAACTACTGAAATCTGGAGTTGGCCCGGTGAAAGAGCCTGGCCATTTCTCTATAATAAAGGGAAGCTTCTGGCGATCCCACCTGCCCCACATGGCTTCCACGCACAGGCTCCATGCAGTTTGTCATCAGCGGGCAGCAAACGATCACAGGTATGTAAGAAGAGCATGCACTACAGATTCTAGATGGAAAAGGAAAATGAGACAGTGCAGAGAGCAGAATAAAGCAGACGGGTGAAAGGAAATGTCGTGTCTATTGAAAGGAACAGGGTGCTGTTAAAAGAAAACATTTGCAGCCAAAAAAAAAAAAAAATAGTCTTGAGGATTAAAAGTGTACTTGACACTACTGAATTGTGCACTTAAAAATGGTTAAGATGGTAAATTGTATGCTATATGTATTTTATCACATACTTAAAATTTTTTAAAATACCTTAATAGCTTCAGGAAGTTTATATATTCCTTACACATAATGGGGTTTATAAAGAGCCCTTCAAATCACTAAAATGAAGACAAATAATGCATTAAAAATGGGCAATGGATACTTCATAAAAGAATATAGACGAATGGCCATAAGAACATGAAAAAAAAATATTCACATCATTAGTTATACAAATAAAAAAACGTAACAAGATATCACTATATCCCTCCAAAATGGCTAAAGTTAGAAAGACTGACAGAGCCAAATGTTGGCAAGGATGAGGAGCAATGAGAACTCTCAGACACCGTTAACGCTAGTGAAAAATGGGTCAGCTATACTGGAAAATCTCCTGCCAGCTTCTTAAAAAAAGTAAACATCCATCTACCCTACGGTCTAAAATTTCCACTCCCAGGTATACTCAACAAAAGTTTGAAAAAAAAAAAAGGTCTACAGAAAGAATCACACAAAATATTTGTAGCAGCTGTGTGCATAATGGCCCTGAACTGGAAATAGTCTGAGGGTCCATTAGAAGGGCGATGGGTAATAAATAGAGTAATCCTCAGCAATAAAACAAATGTGCCGCTGATAACATGCAGCAGTAGGTACATCTCAGAAACGTGCAGAAGAAGCTGGACACAGACAACATGCATGCCATTTCTATCCTACACGGTTCTAGAACATGCCAGACTAGCGTGCGGTGGGGAAAGTCAGCACCACCTGTCTCAGGAGCAGCGGTGCAGAGTACCTGGGAAGGAGCAGAGGTGAGCTTCCAGGTGCTGGGAATGTTCTGTACCTTGAGTGTACTTTGGGTACGTGACGGCATTGATCAGAGCTCACAAATGGCTCCTAAAGATTTGTGCACTTCATTGAATGTAAGTTTTACCTCAAAGAGAGAGAGACTTAAGCAACTATAAAACAAAAAAAGATGATGGCAGGAACAAAAAAGATCGTCACAAAACAATCTAAAGGGGCCCTTGGAGTGTTCTGCACAATGGATGAAAAGTGACCCAAGCAAAGACTGTCACCCTCAGAACAGTGAGATACAGGGAAGTCTTCCAGGGAGCGAGAACTAGCAGGTGACATCCACATTGTGAAGATTCGGTGTGACACCGGCTCCTCAGCCGCGCCCCTGCTGGAAGACAGCGCATCAGTGTCCTCAGAGTGGAAGGGAACGGTAATCCCACCTGGAGTTCCATACCCCGCTGTCCTCCCGCAATCAAGTGGGAGAGTCGGACAAGGACATGCCGAGAAATGTCCCCTGTGCCCTGTCTCCAGAAATGACAGGAAATCGAGTGCCCCGGACCAGGGTGAAAACTAAGAGCAAGGGAGCCTGGGAAGCAGGCAAAGGGGCCCCGGACAGGAGAGAAGTGAAGGGAATTCTTGGGATCAGGAGGAAAGGAATGTGTCAGGAAGACGTCTGTGGTTTGTGGGAAAATTGGACCAGACCAAAGGAGGCGTATAGACAGCCCCAGAAAGGAAGTTTCCCAGAACAAGACAGAAAGGGGAAGATGACCTGATTCTCTAACTGCATTAGAAGGAGAAAGAACAGGAGAGAGTTTGGGGATAAATCAGTGACAGTGACACAGAAAACAACCACAACAACTTAAGTAGATGGGGCAGCGACTCACTCAGTGACACTGTACAAGGAGGGAGTCCGACCATCTCACACTCAGTGACTCAGTGTGGACAACACTGGCATGGCCGTCAGATGGGATCGTTAAATATCAATTCAAACAAAAATTGAACGGGACTGAGAGGCTGGACAGATGTAAAATTTGTGTGTTTACGCACGGGCATGGGATTGAGCGTGCAAGGTCATAATTTTATATCATAGGAAGTCAATGGACATCGCCTGCAGTAAATGTAATGTAAGTGGCTGTGTAAGCAAGTTATCATAGACATACAGAGATAAATGGCCAACAAAACTGCCAAATATTTGAAAGTGTTTTCTCCTAGGGAGCAGACCTTGCGGGTGGACAGGGCTGGGGCAGAGGTTTGTTTTTCTCCATTACATCCAGTTTGAATTTTAAACCGCAGGTGTGTGTACAGGGAGATAGACGATAGGTAGGTAGGTAGGTAGATGACGGATAGATAAATGATAGACCGACAGATTAAAAAATTTTTTTAAAGCTCTAATTGTGCGAAGTGCAGGGTGGCATGGAACGCCATCGAACCCCGGCCTTCAGGGTGAGAGAGGGCTCCTAGAGGACCTTTGGCTGAGCCCAGGCCTGAGGGAAAGAGGAAGAGGCGGTGTTGGGGCAGGTAGGAGGAGAGCGTACGGACAAAAGCAAGGCGAGAGCGTCAGAGGAGATGCCGGAGAAAGAACCTGCTCAGCCAAACAAAGTGCTTCCATTTCCTGGACAGACCATACTGCAGGCAAGACGCCTCCTTAGGAATGTATTTTGTGGAGAGTATTCTTACTGTGTGAAATAGGGAATTACAGAGAAATAAAGAATTCTCAATACTGATATCCAAGGCCCTGATTCAGAGAATCTGTGTGGCCCAGGGAGGGACCCAGAGGAGCGGCGGCAGCCCTCATGGAAGCTGTATGACAAAAGGAAAGGAGACTTGACATGGAACCAGAACTGAGACGTTTCCCTGAGTGCCATCTGCCAGCAAGTTTCTTAGGTGGGAGTGAGAAGAGACTGGAGCTTAATACAAAACCACAAAGTGCAATTACGTTATGCCATCTTGCCACTTAACTATTCATGTCAACTTTGTCATTCTGTAGGGTGGGGGCCGTCATTCTGAGTGAATTCCTTTGTGGCTAAGTAATCCCCTCCCATACTGAAAAAGATCTCACCCGATGCGGAGCCCTGGACTGAAGGTAGACAGTGAGCACGACCGTGTCACACCCAGACCAGCAGCTCCTGGAGGGAGACAAGGGGTGGGTGACATTTCCATTTGGTAGCATCCAAGGAGTTAAATAACACACTTGAGGTCACACAATGAGATAGTTATGGAAGTTTATCCAGATACTCTGGCTCAAAATCAAACAGTGCCCACTGTACCTCCACCTACCCCACCACTAAGAATGGGATCTGATGTTGAAAACCCACCAGGTGGCATGCGGCATGCTGGAGAGCTGATATATACTCTGTTCTGTGTGCCTAGCAGTACTCCCAGATAGTGAGAGTCATGCCCATTTCACAGATGTAGAAACTGAGAGTTGGTGATGCAAAGTGACTTCTAATGATCTCAAGCCAAGGTTTTTCAGCTCCATGCTCAAACTATACATCAAAGAGATGAGGTCTTCCTTGGCCCCTACTCCTATAAGAGCAAATGCCCTCGCTGTCCTCATAATTCACATCTCCTATGTCTCCATTAGATTGAACTGAGCTGCACAATGGCTTCCTCCCGCCATCTTCTATTAATGTCGCCACCTCTCATGGGTGCTAAGATCTCAAGCCAGCTAGGAGTCAGGTATATGAGAGAGCTGAGCTGCGGAGTGGTCAGGGGAGGAGTAGGAGACAGTAAGGGGTTAGGGGAGCAGAGAGGTGAAGATGAACCTTCCACAAGGTTCTGCTCAAGGAAGGCAGGCCTCCTTCCATAACGAAACCTAGAGTGATGCAGGTTGATACCTTTGTGGATCGTGGCAGCTGCTCAGATATCTACCGCAGATATCAGCAACCCCTGCAGTTTTGAAAGCCCACTCACTCACTCCCTCCATCAGAAAACAGTGGTGGCTCAGTGGCTCTATGTAAGCACAGAGAGTCCCAAGCACCCCTCTCCTTTCAGGGACAACACATTTCTCAGTGGTCACTTAGGTATTTACACCAGCTAATAACCTGGGAGGCAATTTACCCCTTGGGTTTACAGCTAATCCCTCATAGGGTCAGTTAGTCATGCTTTAAAGTGTGCTCCTGGAGGTCAGTGTCCTTTCAGATTGCCAGGAACTCTTTATCTAAGGTGGCCAGCAACTCCATCCCCAGGGGCCAAAAACACGCACACACACACGATGGCCAGGCTTGCCCAAGTGCAAGAGTGCCATTTGGCATGGGGGTTGTAATCTGCTAGCATCTGATCATTATGATGCAGAATTGGCACTAATAAATAACAGGTGATATAATTAAGCCGTTCAATGATAACTGTGTCATGCATACATAAGCCTGCACTTTAAGAAGCAATTTTCATACAGTGCAACTCCGGGTAGATGGAGAAGCAGTGGAGGGACACTTAGGCATTGCGGGAAGATAAGGAGGCAATGGGTTTAAGAGACAGGGACCGTTGTGTGTGGCCCTCAAATCAACTAGGCAGATATGTGCACTGATGTTACCACATTTCAACCTTACGGCAATGCCATGGTGGTTTTAGGTCCTTTTTTTTTTTTTTTTTTTTTAATCAGTATAAAGGGTGGGGACTGAAGGCCAAAGAGTTAAATAAACTGCCCATCGCTTTAGCTGAGCTACGACCGGAATCTGATTCCAGGCATTATCTTCCTTCCATATTCCTAAAATTTAGAGCCTTTTTTCTCTTCCTCTAAGTAAACCCTTAGGCCGAACGACAGTTTTTAAAATGGATTTAAGTAGAGTCCAGCACGTCTGTGCACTTACCGTGTAGCAGGCACTATTGGTGCTCACGTACGTTACCCCATTCTGTACGCACACGGCACCAGGCCACTCGTATTGTCATTGTCTTTATTTATCAGTGCAAGGAACAGAGGCACAGAGAGGTTGGGCAGCCTGCCCAGGGCCACACAGCTGGTTAGTGGCACAGCTCGATTTGAAACAGGAGCAGCCTGGCTCCCGAGCACTCCCGAAGGCTACGCAGCAAACTGGAATGTGACTCAGCACCTTCTTCATCTGCTCCTGTCGCAGCAAGGAAGCTTTTCAGGATTAGAAAGTATTTTGCCCTTCGCTCATGCTGTTTCCTAATCAAAGCCTCAGAGAACCTTCCCTGGGTGTTCTTCCTGATGTCAGCGCAGCTGTGTGAGTGGGTTTCCTGTGGCTGCTGTAACAAACTACCAGAAACTCGGTGGCTTAGACAATATGCATTCATTATCTCCCAGACAGGTTAGAACCCCAACAGAAGTTTCACTGGTAAAAGCAAGATGTCTGTAGGGCTGCATCCTTCCTGAAGATTCCAGGGCAGAGTTCATCTCCTTCCCTTTTCCAGCGTCTAGAGGACCTGGGCATTCCTTGGTGCACGGTCCCCTTCCTCCATCTCCAAAGCCAGCTGCAGAGCATCACCCCGTATGTTCCTCTGTGTCCACATTTGTCTTTCTGCCAAAGCCGGAAAGCTCCACTCTGAAGGATTCACACGATGTGATTACCCTGGATGACCCGAGATAATCACCTCCTCACAAGGGCCTTGTTCTTAATCCCATCTGCACCGTCTCTTTCGCCATGCAAGGCAATATGCTCACAGGTTGTGGGGATTAGGACGGGGACATCTTAAGGGGTCCATCATTCTGCCTACCACACTAGCCAGAGCACAACAGAAGTGACGGGCGTGGGAGTCACTGATTTAAATTGCATTCGGGCAACCCTCACGGGACCAGGATATGAAGATCGACCCATCAAAAATAAAAGTTTTTATGCTCATTAATTCGACAAACATTTGAATACCTGTCCCATAAGCCGTATTAATTTAACACCATTATCACCATTAATATTATTTCCATATTAGCTGGCATCTGCACCTCAATGCAAACGTTTTCCACATGCATTATTTGATTGGATAAAATGAGGCCATCAGTATACGAGCGCTTTGCAAACTCCAAGTCTCTGTGGAAGTACGAATTGCAGCTAGAGGCCTGCTGATGGAGTGACAGGAGGAAGGGCGGGTGCCAGTAGATGCCCGTAAAGATGCGTGGAGCTGAACGGAAAGCAAACCTTTCGCTGTGACTTAAACGGAAGGGAAGGATCTGAACTCAATTTAAGCTTAAGAAAAGTTGATGATTTTATTGCCTTGCAGATTTATGAAGCTGCTGGAGATTTTTGAGGAATGAGTTACTGAGGATGAAACTGTAGCCCAAGTACAGCCCAGTGGGTGAGCACAATGCCATGGTGGGAAGATGCTGTCACCCCAGGGCAGGTGAGGCGGCCCTGAGCAGCCCTGTCCTCTATACGCACGGACCTGGGCACAGAAGGACCAGTGAGTAAGAAAGGACAGGGAGAGTAGGCGAGGTGGCTTATCCTTATGGTGTGATGGGGAAAACGAGCCCTCTTGTCCCAGGCTCAGCAGGTGGAACTGGCTGTGAGTCTCCAAGAGCCCCACGTGACTTCCCAGCCTCAGTATTCCCACTCACAAGTGCACAAGATGGAACCTAGGAGCCCTTGTACCCGGAGTCCACACTACTTTCTCTTAATAGGAAGCCCAGAGAGAGAAGCTAGGTATTTGCTCTTGGTCCACTGGCCGAACTGATTTATACTATTAAACCAACAGGAATGGCATTGTCCTTCAGTTACGTGTGCTTCTAATTTTAATTCTGTCCTAGAGAGCTTGTGAAATGCAGATCCCCATTCACTAGGTCTAGGGTTCTGCCTTTCTAGTAGGTTCCCAGGGGATGCTAACTCTGGTGGTTGGTGGACCATACTTTGGGTGGGGATAGCTCCCACCTGCTGGAGACTACAGTTCTGTCCAGGCACCCGGCTTGCTGCTCTGCCACCCCTGCCTCACAGCCCCTCTCCTTCCCTAGGTGCTGGCTGCTGGACTCCCGTTATTTAGAACTCTTTTAGTTGCTAGCATGAGAACATAGGAAGAATCAGCCTGAGCAAAGAGGAGGGTTTGCACAGGCTCACATGTTGTGGCAGGCGAGGGAGCAGCTGCGGAAGGCTGGAGCCAGAGACTGCTGCAGAGCACTCTCATCTCTGGCTCCCACCCTGCCGCTCTCTCTTTTCTGGGTGGCCACTCCAGCTTACAGGGCTCCAGACCCAGGTGAGACATCCTGAGCAAAGTTCCTAATTGGTCCAGGTTGGATCAATGATGGGCCTGGACCAATCATTTGGGAAGCATGTGTGTATGGCAAGAGGTGATAAATTAATTTCTGTGGTCAGTGGGTAGCTCCCACTCTGTTCACAAGGTTGGAGCCAGGGCAGGAGAGGGTAGCTCCCAAAGAAGGGGTGTGGCACAGGTATGGCCTCAGGGAATTTCTGCACATGCGCCGGCTCCTGCTCCCTATTTTGTGTGTACAGGCAGAACAACCCTGGTCTGAAAATCCAAAATCCCGAACGCTCCAAAATCCAACACTTTTTGAGTGCCAACATAATGCCACAAGTGGAAAATCCCAAAGGTAAGTACTTAGCACAAACTGTTTCATGCAAAAAAATTATTAGAAATATTGCATAAAATTGGCCTCAGGCTATGTGTAGAATTCATATATGAAACATCAATGAATTTTGCGTTTAGACTTTGGTCCTGTCCCCAAGGTTATATATATACAAATAATCTGAAACCCAATAATATCTGGAACATGAAACACTTTCGGTCCCAAGCATTTGAGATAGGGAACACTAACCCTGTATAAAAAGACTGAGAACTTCCAGGAACTGTTTCTGTGTCAGGGGTGGCATGATTTCCTGGGAATATAGGGTGTCCCCGTGAGTCTGTCTCTCTGCTGTGTGGGGCAATGGGGCCCCTTGTTCCCAGTGGTTGGGCTGGCATACAGTTTGCCTGGGTCAGTTCTGACTTTCTCTGCTGTCTTGGTATAATTATTCATAGCACCTGCCTTCCACCTTCTAAAGGGCTACCCTGTGGATGTAACTTACAAGACATGTCAGAGTTCAGAGCCCACCTCATTGCTGTGAGATCCTGACAAAGCCACCCAAGTTTCAGTCCCTCTGGATTAAATGAGGCCACCGAAGTGCCACATTCAGCCCAGCACCAGGCATGGGAGTGACACCCCCTTCCTACTTTGCAGAAGCTTCAATTTTGACTCATCCCTTGAGTCCCCACGTTTGAATTCTGACAAGCCTGGGGAAGCTCATTCTGTTATCTATTTTATTTTATGTTTTTCCTTTCTCTCTATCAGTTCCATGGCTAAAAGACCTCAGTTCTCAAGGCAACATCAAGTCAATGCCTTCACAAGCACTAGCATTCCCATTTAAAATTGGAAACAATTTGACTATCTTTTTTGTTGCTGCTATAAATCCTATTGGATTCACATCAAATGGGACAAATTTCAAATTTCACCCATGAGACCTTTATCGGGTTTGCATCCCATTCAGAGACCCACAGTGGAAAATGGATTTCAAAATTGTGTGCACTGCATTTTGAGGCTGAATATTTTAAAACCTGAATGCACAACCAAAAAAATAAAAAAAGTTGGTGCAGGGCAAATAAACTGTGCTGACCCCTGTCAATGAATGACATCAACTCCGCTTCTGCCCACAGTGAGTGGAGTTGCTTATCAGACAGATCACTTCCCGTATTCTCATAAATTACAACAATAGAGGGAAGAGATGGGACCCCTTTCTTGTTATTTCTTCCTGTGTCTTTTCTTCACGGCTTTATCACACTGCAGCCCGCAAAATAAAATCACAGGAATTTGTAAACCGTTAGGAATTTATAAACTGCACATCGGTGACTTAGAAATTGATAAATTAGGGAAAAAGCCATCCTTGTCTATTTAAAGAGTCTGAAATGGGCACCATCAGGTTACGTTTACAATGGGTAATGAAACGCACCTTCTGATTCAAACCACAGGTAATCTCCGCACAGATGAAACGGCTCATGTAACATTAGTGACAACACAAAATAGCGTCTCATAGCTCGGTGATGATCGTCATGCCTCTCGCGTTCTGCGATATTGCCGAATCTTGTTTTTGTTAACAGTCATCATGTTGTCAATCGTCTAATCTAATTCCTAATCTTGAAAATGTGCTCTGATTTCTCTTTCACTCAAGCCAGTAATAAGATATTGTTTTCCTGTTTTGTCATCGGTTTTCTATGGTTATCACAGTGTCGTCATTTATTACTGTTTATGGTTCCTAATATACATCTTGACATCCAGGGCATATATTGTAAACTTCAGTGAAAACATGTTGAAAATTTATAAGGGCTGGAGGACGGCGGGGTGGTTATCACGCGGCGTTTCTCCATGAAGCGCTGATGGCGTATGATAAGGCACCGACTCCTTGTTCCTGCAGATACTCGTCATCGGACGGCTCTGTCCCAGCTACGTGTCTTAGGTCCCAGGGTTGCAACGATGAAAGGAAGTCTGCCCTCACCCTGCAGAGACCGAGATCCAGTGAGAAGTGACAGGACCGTGAAAAGACAAGCCCGGCATTGAGTCATTAAGGCTAATCCCTGCAGTTGTGTACATCTTCGGAGGGGACAAAAGACTTTCACTTTTATTATCTTGTTTGATCTTCACAGTAGTTTGACAGGTAAGGGAGACACTTGTTATTAACCCTGTTTACCGGACAAAGGAGCTGTTAGAAGTCAAGGTGGCCTTTTGTGGTACTTAACACTTGCATCAGGGACATGGGAATGACCGAATCCCAGCTGACCAGTTACATCACCCTCCCACAGAGGTGAAAGAGGGATGAGAAGCTAGCAGGACTCCCTGCCAGGTGGACGGTGATGGTCCCAGCAGAGCTCGGGGTGGGGCTGGGAAGATCCTGCCCAAGGCTCCAGGCCTGTGCAGGGCATCAGACCACCCAGGACATCTAAATCTTGCACACACACCCCCACACCCAGCCAGGTCACATGGGAAACAATGTGCAGGAGAGAGAGATGCCCAAGACCTTCACGGAGCTTCTACTATGGGCTAGGTTCTATTAGTATTTAATTATCTTCACTTTATAAATTAGTAATCTGAGTTTCAGGGAGAATAAATAATTTTCAAAGTATAGGATCGATGGATTTTAGTGTAATAAAGAAAAACATTAAAAAGTTTGACAATGGAGGATTATTCTCTCTATAGATAGATAAAGATACATAGCCATGGATTATGTATATTTAAATATGTGCACATAAAAAACTCATTTGATATATATGTCTATATATGTGTATGCAGATACAGACACAGACATAGATACAGATACAGACGGCTATGGTTTTCAGTTTTCATTTAGGTATGTAGCATACTTACTGAGAAGTGCATGGATAAGGTACAGCTTAATGCATTTTCACAAATCAAATGTACCCACGGAGCCCTCCCCTAGCTCAGGAAACCTTTCTTCATCAATCCCTAGGAACCTCCCTCAGGCTCTCCTCAGTCCTCACCCACCCACCCCCAAGGCCAACCACTGTCCTGACTTCTAGCAGCCTAGTGGGCAGCCTGTTTTCTGCTCCCTACGAACGAAATCATATGGCACGGGCCCTGATGTGTCTGGTTTCCTTCACTCAATGTTTCATTTGGGAGCTTCAAGCTCACTGCATTTTTACTGGAGGACTCTATTGGGCCACCCTGTACGTGAGCTTTAGACTTACAAGGGGCCAGCACACTTAGCTTCTTGGATTGCATACACATCCTGAAATTTTATGAAACTAAAACTGCATGTAAACATTATAAGGTGCCGGGGTAAAAGGTAACAGAAGGCCAGGGTTTGTGTCCACGGCAGATCAATAACTAGCTGTGTGGACTTAGATAAATCCCTTAACCTCTCTGTTCTGGGAATCACTGGTGGCTTGGCAAGGTTTCTCTCCATTATCTATGTGAAATGGTATTTCTAGATTTGGTGTCCTAAAGGAAGGAATAAGGACACCCTCCCAAGCCATGAGTGTTTATTTTGCCCGGTTATCGCTTTAGATTTGGGAGGTTTGCTCAAACCCGCTCAGTTGCATGTTAAAGTTGCTTCTCAATGTGCTCCTGCTAATTTAAGACCGCATTCTGGCAAGTTCCTTTTTTTGAACTAGTGTGGTCACACCCTCGAGGGTTGGCCTGCTGCTGCCACCTCTTCTAGACCCTTCTCCACAGGGTGGATGGGAGCCGCCGGGCCATCTTTCCAAAACCAAAGCTAACGGTGACATTCCCCTGTAGAACATCTCCGTCAGCTCCCAGTGATTGGACGGATTCAAAATTATATAACGAGACATTAAAAACTCTTTACAATTTGGGCCAACCTGCCCTGTGCCATCCCCTCAACGAACCCTCCCGTCTCATGCTGCTGTCTGACTGGGACCCAGTCACTGCTTTCGTCTCTGCTTGAGATTTCTTCTCCCTGCAATTACAGGGGGTGGGGGGGCGGTGAGGGGTTTATCTCAGCAGCAGCAAGGGCAGCAAAGTATGCCCCCCACACCCAGGACCAAACCCGGCCCATCATTTGTTTGAATAGCCTGTGAGCTAAGTATGGTTTCTGCGTTTTTAAATGTCCAAAAAGAATAACATTCCATGACCCATGAAAATCATATGAGATTCAAATTTCAGTGTCAATCAATAAAGTTTTATTGGCACGGAGCCATGCTCATTCATTAATACATTGTCAGTGGCCACTTTCACGCTGCATCCACAGTGTTGCCTGGTTGTGACAGAGACTGCGTGACCAGTAAAGCAGAGAATACCTGCTAGTCGGGTTTTTGCAGAAAGTCTTCCGACTTCTGATCTGTATTCACACGGTACCTTGCGCAAAAGTCTCTTTTCCACGCCGATCCATAATACATGTGTGTTTATATACGTATGTATGTATAAATGTGTATGTTTTATAGAGAGAGATCATTTGAATTATTTATTTATTTATGTTTACCCAGGGTAGCAGGCTGTGTTTAATTTTGTATCCCAACTTCTGATACCTTGACACACAGCAGCACGTAAATGGACAGTCTGCTAAATTGCCTTGCCTGGTTGGGTCCACAGTGTAAGTCAGCGGCTCTTAGGTTTAACCAAGTGGGGGTTAAGGTATCCGCTCAGAGGTTCTATGCAGATTTAAGTTTTACAGATGCAGTATTTAGGGTAGGGAATAGGAAGGGGTAAATCTAGTTCAGTTTTGCAGATGTGTAGGATTAGCTATTAACGGGCATTGAGTTAGACACACCAAGTTCATGACTATAAAAGATGAAAAAAGCATGAGCTCTTCCTACAAGAGGTTTACCCTTTAGAGAGGGAGGACAGAGGCTAATAATCGTCTGTGTTTTTTCAGAGGGGAGGGCATTCTGCAGCATAAAATTTTCAAGCAGAAGGGAGTTTAGAGATCAAGAAACGCGGTTCTATTCTTTGACCATTCTCAAACTAATTGTTTGACTTTACTGACTTAATTTTACACACTTGAAAAATAGGATTGAGGGTAAAATGGATCAAGCCTGAAGTCCATTTCAGCTTTACCTCTGTGGGCTTAATTTTTTAGTTATTTATATTTATTAACTTTTTGATAGATGTCTTTCTAACCAGCAGTATCCAGGCATTTTGCCTTCTGGCTTTTTGTAATATGTGGGCATATATTTATTCTGAAGGCTTTATTTAGAGGCTCTTCATGATAAAACCCAAGGGAGACCCTTGCATCTTAAAAAAGTACTGGAATACCTAAAACAAAAGACCCTCCATATCTATGACAAGATAAGGCTGTATTTCGAGGTTCATTTTTTTAAATTACTAAATCACTTCAAACCGTTTCCAAACGTAACAGGGACAATATGGTGTGACTCTTGATGTTGGCTTCTACAATTAGTGTGTTATTAATTAAACTCTTGAGTAATATAATAATTTGAGAGTTAAAGCCCTTCTTTGCATTTAAAGTGCATGCAAACTGCGGCTCCAATTATAAATAAACTCTACCGCTATGGGCTTAAAACTGCAAATTTAATTATTCAGAGCAAATTGTTCAATCGATGTTCTGTTCTGGAGGAAAGCTTCCTGAATATTTCCGTGGGTTCAGTATGAATGCGTGTCTTAAGCAGGGGCTGGCAGAACAGGCCTCCTTGTACATGTCTCTGTCACCCATCCCCCACCCTCTCTGCTACTGCTCCACACTGAAAATATACAGGGGCTCTCCAGGTTCACCCCCGCAGTCCTGCCTCCCACTCCATGGCTCCACGGCTGCTGCAATGAACTTCCCACACTAAACGTGATTTGACCATGAGCTCCTATCACACTGACATTGCCAAAGATTTCTCTGTACCCTTCAGGATGAAGTTTAAATCCCCATTGCTTCATTTCCCCATCCCTGAAAGGATGCACTGTACCCCCACGCCTAGCTCCTTAGTGCCTCAGTGTCAACGGAAAAGAAGCCAAACTCTGTAAAATAAT
>CAUYRT010046192.1:0-10470 GCA_963574885.1 Lepilemur ruficaudatus
CAACTAAAAATATATAGAAAATATTAGCCGAGCATGGAGGCACATGCCTGTAGTCCCAGCTACTCGGGAGGCTGAGGCAGGAGGATCGCTTGAGCCCAGGAGTCTGAGGTTGCTGTGAGCTAGGCTGACGCCACAGCACTCACTCTAGCCCGGGCAACAGAGTGAGATTCTGTCTCAAAAAAAAAAAAAAAAAAAAAAATCACTAAATTAGCAAAAACTATTTCAGTTTCCATATTGTCAACTCAGGCTGTGTCTTCTTTCCCAAGAGTTAAATAAGCCAAGCCTTACTTTGCCACACAATGCATATTTCTTTCTTAAGCCTTACATTATCATAGAGATTTGTGAGGAAACTGTTTAAAACCATTTGCCAAACATACACTAGTCCTCCCTTACTCATGGGGGATATGTTCCAAGATCCCTAGTGGATACATGAAACTACAGTGTCGAACCCTATATATGTACTATATTTTTTCCTATGCATATGATAAAGTTTAATTTATAAATTAAACACAGTAACAGACTAACAATAAAACAATTATAATAACAATATGTTGTTATAAATGTTATGTGAATGTGGTGTCTCTCTCTCCAAATATCTTGTTTTATTTTTGGACTGAGGCTGACCACAAGAAGCTGAAACCTAGTATGTGAAAAAGCAGATTACAGAAAAGCATTTGTAGTATGATAACATACTTGTATAAAATACATAAATGCAAAAAAGTCTGGAAGGATACAAACTATCATTAACATTTTGGTAATCTTTGGGTGGCAGAATTACTGATGAGTATTCTTTTCTGCTTATCTGCTTTTATCAATATTTTCTCCAATTCTCACAAAATAGTTTACGCAAGCAAAATTATTAGTTACAGGTTAGCATAAAAGGTCAAAAGCTGAAAAAGAACTTCAAGAAAACTTTCCTTCATCTAAATCAGCAGGATTCCGACTGCGGTAGTAAGCACACGCGAGAAAAAGATTCATTAAGAGGTCCATATTATACCACAATAAGGACATATCCTTCAAGGAAATAATCTAAATTTATAAGAACTCTTCCTGGATTTGATAAGGAGTAATTATCACATACTTTTGTTGCTTTCTTGTTTCTGTTAACCACTGAAACACTTCAATTAATGAGTTCTCTGGGGTGGTTGAGGGAAATGTTCTTTCCGAAAACCAAGTTAGGACAAAAAGGTTTGGTTTTCTGACCTCGATGCTGGAGGGACGCAGAGGGTGGCAGCTTCCAAACAGGCTAAAGGAATCTACGCCACCAGTCGCCTTAAGTGGTAGGGAACACAGGCTTTCTGCAACCTCCACAGCACTGGGCAGCGAAGAAAACGTCTCCTAAGAGTCTGATGACTAAAACACCTGGAAGGTCTTACATTTTCCAAGTTGTTGTATGTATAGCGGCCAACCGTTTCTGACAATAAAACACAAAAACTGGAAGGTCTTTTCTACAAATGGAGGAATTACGTGCGTGAAGCTCATCCGACTGTCTCGATGCAAAACTAAGACATTCTATTATTAAGGCCACATCCTCGATTTTGCCAACTGGGGCGAATTGAAAACATCCTACCTACTCTCGACAACTAACAAACATCATCTTGGCTAAAATCATAACGTATACAAACAGCCACTCTGGACAACTTCGGCTTTAAATAGCAACGGGGACCTCAGGTATTGCCGGTCACACGCTTGTCGCACACTATTTGCTCCAATAAAGCGTGCTACCTCTACCGTCAGCCCTAGTTGCACTTACTGAACAAATAGAAAACGGGAATCCTTTAAATTCGTGACACAAGACGAGCTTAAAAGCTCTCGCTTTAGGGGGGCAGCTCTCCCGCCTCATCTGTCACAACAAAGGACGCAGCCCAGTGACTTCACCATACCCAGAAACAACGGTTGAGGGAGACGGGTAAGCGACAGAGTGTGGTTCAGGGTTTGTGAGTTCTTCCTTCCAGCTGCGACTCTCTTCTTCTTACTCTGTTCCACCCGTGTTGACTATCTAGCCCTGAAAATAAAGCCGCCCGTGGCTACCGGCCGCTTTCCTGCCGAGCCCCGGCTCCGACTTCCTGCAGAGGACGCCGACTGCAGGCGGTCAGCCTCGCTCTTCGCCGGGGGCGCGGGCTCGGCAGCGGCGGGCTCTCCGGGGCAGCGTCGCCGGCCCGGCCAGGGACCACCGACCGTCCCGAAGAGCAGCCCCGCTCCGTCCTGCCGCGGCCGCGCCGCGCCGGGAGGCTGAGGAGCCCCGGGCAGGCCGGGGCGAGGGGGAGGCGGGCTGGCGGACGCGGCGGGGAGGGAAGACACTCACCCGCCCAGACAGTAACCGAGGGGGCGGGGAGGCTCGGGGCCGGCACCGAGGCTCGGCAGAGAGACCGCCCGGGGCTTCCGGAACGCCGCGGCTGCTCCGCACGCCGCCGCCGCCGCTCCTGGCCGCCGGCGTCCTCCCCCGCCTCTGTTTTGGTTCGATTGACCACGTCACTCGCAGCCACGAGACCCGGATCTGCCGGCTCCCGAGGGCGGCGGCGCAACAGATGGCAGCGTCCCGAGACCCCGGCGGCCCCGCCCGCCGAGCATGCGCGCCCGCGCCCGCCCGTGTGTCCGCGCGCCGCGGCGCGCTGTGCGTGGGGGCGCGGAGCGCGGGGATGCAGTTCCGGTTGGGAGGGGTGGGGCTGGGTACTGTGGAGGGAGCGGGCCGGGAGCTCGCGTGGTGGTGGGCAGTATCCTCGGACGTGTGTCTCTTTGCCGTAGGCTTTAGAGTACCCGGTAGAGGTAGAGGCCGAGACAGGCTCCCCTTTTAGAGATTGTTTTCTGATCTCTGAGGCCCAGGTGAAAATTGGAGATCGGGGAGTACAAAAGTACGTCGAGTGCGGGCGTTGTTGGTCCCCTTTACCGTCCCTAACATTTTTGCACTGGAAAGCTGACCAAAATTAAGTTCAGCAGGAGTGCTGGAGGGAATACGTGACCAAAGATGATTTGCTGGTCAGGGAAGGGGAGCACTGTTAGCAGCCAGCCCAGGCCTTTGTTGCTTTGGTCTTAGGGGTCAGAATAAGGATGCTGCTCGTGGGTGAACAACTTCACTCCTTTTTAGATAAAGCTGATGCTTACTGCTCTCCCATTCTATTCTCTTAGTCTCCCCGCTGAACCTTTCGGGCTCAGGAAATTTCCTAACTTGGCAAAATTTAGAACTATATTGTTTTCTTAGGTGAATGGACAATCTTTAATTACAATGAGACCAGTGGTAAAAATGAAAGTGTGAGTTCCAAACAAAAATTTCACAAAAATACCCCTGCCAGTCCTGCGGGCGAAGTGAAAGTTAGCTGTAAGAAGCTGTCTTCCTCATTCTGACTTGACCTTTTTACCTACCCAGACTTATAACTAGGCTATTTGGTTAATTACCTCTCAACAAGCTGAGTCACCTTCAGCAAATTAGTATAATCTGCAGGAGCTTTTTAATTAAAGTGGATGTTGAACACAGGCAAGGGTCTCTAGAAAATTAAAGGTTTCCAGTAAAACTCGAAGTGTTTCCTAGTTAATTAACAGATTACAAGTAGGTCCAAAGAAGTCAAACTTTTTGGCCCTTAATCTGTAATCTTGAACTCTACTTACTCAAATTCAGAGAGTTTTAGGTGAAATCTAGTGCACTAATGAAGTTCATGGACTGAACCTGTAGCAGAGGTCTTTAATTTGTGAAACTCTCAAAAGAAAATCTTTTGTGCTTGGGTGCACCCATGTGCACATAAGTGTTTGAGAACACAGCTGTGTTTGAGAGCAGTATGGCACAAAACTAGAATTGCATTGGTTGTTGCAAAATTCTCAGTGTGTGCTTTACAAATTACAGGAAAATCAAGATGTTAGGATTAGCTGGGCACTGTGATGTATGCCTATAGTCCTAGCTACTTGGAAGGCTGAGACCTGAGAATCACTTGAGCCCAGGAGTTTGAGGACGTACTGCAGTTATTATGATCTTGCCTGTGATTAGCCACTGCACTCCAGCCTAGGGAACATAGCAAGATCCTGTCTCACAAAAACACAAAATCTTAGGATCCTTGGTAGCTGACCTTTAAGATGACCCCCAGTGATTCTCACCTCTGGAGGCTTAGTCTTCACCAGCCCTTTGAATCAGGACTTCTGTGTTTGACCAGTAGAATGCTGCTGAATGTGTGTGACTTCTGAGGCTAGGTCATAAAGGTACTGATTGCAGCTTTCCACCTCATTCTCTTGGCTTGGATTGCTCTGGGGGAAGCCAGTCTCCACACCACTCCTCTCAGACAGCCCTTTGAAGAGGCCTATATGGAGAGAAACAAAAGCCTCTACCAACAACCAGTACCAACTTGCCAGCCACATAAGTGAACTACATTGACTGAGCCTGCTATCTTAATCAAGCATTCATATGACCACATCCCTGCCCAACATCTGATTGCAATCTCATGAGAACTAGAAAGGGCTAGCTCTAACCCATAGACATTGTGATATGGGATATTATATGGTTTTTTGTCCTGATATTTAAGTATAACCTTTCTAAACTTTAAGAACTGAAAAATGTGTGCGTGTATGTCTAATTTTATGTGTAAAGTAATTTAAAGAACATAGAAATCCTACCACATAACCTGGAACATAGTAGACATTGAATAAATATTTGTTGAATGGATACAGAATCAAAAGAGAAACAACAATTGAAAAACATTTGGAAAAAATACTGATCAAGGAGTAACATAATATATGAAGGATTCATACATCTCAATAAGGAAGATGTTAATGCCTGCAATACAAGTATAGGTATACAGTTTCAACTGATGGTTCACATACAAAAAGGAAATACAAATGTCTGATATTTGAAAATCTTCAATTTCATTAGTAATCAAAAAATACAAATTAAAGCAAGATTTCCTTTTTTGACTACTACATTAAGGAAATATATTGAAATAGGATGATTTCATATTGGTACCATTAGCACTGCTGGTAGAAATGTATTAATAAATTGGCAAGTACCTTTTGGAAATCAATTTAGCAATATTTCAAGTTCCATAAAAATATTTATATCCATTGACCCAATTTCACTATTAGGAACTTATCCTGATGAAATAATTTAAAACAGAGAGTAATATTATAAATATATTAATTACACTTATATGATTAGAGAAAATATGGAAATAACCTACCTGTACAATGGTGGGGAAGGATAAATTTGTTACATTATATCTTAGGATCTGAAAAACTTGATGAGGCCAGGCATGGTGGCTCACTTTAGGAGGCTGAGGCAAGAGGATGGCTTGAGGCTAGGAGTTTGAGACCATTCTGGGCAATAGCAAGACCCCATTTCTACAAAAAATAAAAAATTAGTTGGGCATGGTGACACGTGCCTGTAGTCCCAGCCACTAGGGAGGCTGAGGCAAGAGGATTGTCTGAGTCCAGGAGTTTGAAGTTACAGTAAGCTATGATAATGCCACTGCACTTTAGCCCAGGCAATATAGCAAGACCCTGTCTCCAAAAAAATAAATAAAAAACTTGATGATAAATCCTCATAGTTTTGGGAATACCTTCCAGAATGCTTTTAAGAATATATAAAGCATATATATTTACAAATATTTTCTTCTTCTAAAGCAAGAATTGATGTTGGTTACTCCTGGGGGGAGTGAGAGACTACCTTAAGAATTTTTCCCCTTTTGTATGATTTGAGTTTTTTCATATCCATACATTTTTACAATTAAAAAATCATTATTTAATTTTTTTTTTTCACTTTTTAAAAATTATGGTTGTGTTTGTCTGCTCAGGCTGCCATAAATGAATACCACAGACTGGGTGGCTTAACAACATATATTTCTTTGTTTTGTTTTTTCTTTGAGGAAGCAATTAATTTCTTTAATTTTATCAGAATCCAGGATACAACAAGAAAAACACCCAAAACCGCTGGAGACAGAAGACCAGACACAACTCCTCCCCCACTAAGACAGCTGGGGGAGACCTTGAGCCTCAGTCTAGCCCTGCAGGCTTCAGGCCTGCAGGGAGGAGGGTACTGGGAAGGCAGGGCCCAGCCCCCAAGTAGGAGGAACAGAACAGCTGAGGGAAGTCCCCCTCAAAAGACTCCACTTCCTCACCAGCACTTCTGCCCAGGGCAAGGAACTCACAGCAGCAAGGGGGCCCCAGGACCATGGCGAAATTCATGCTTAAGAAGCAGCTGGAGTGGAGGCAGGATAGACACATGATTATTTGGGCAGAATAAATTGGGGTGGGGTCCTGGGAGGGCCCTCTAGACCAAACCCTGAGGTCACAGGAGGAGGCCCAAAGCAGGGCTCATGAGTGAGATCCTGAGTGAGTGGGTCAGCAGCTGGGCCCCTTTCTCCAGCTGCCTACAGCCCCTCCAGTACTGCTGCCAGGGGTCCCTGCCACCAGGAAAATGGGATAAGAAAGCAGCCCACCCCTGCTGCAGACAGTTGGGCCAGGTGGCTGAGGCCAGGAAAGAAGGCCTGGCCAGGTCTTGCCATCTGCCCCAGAGGCCTGTGGGAAGAAGATGAAGTCAGGAAGAGTGGAGACAGAAGCTCAACCGGCTCAAGATGGTGCCACACTTGCTTGTTGGGTTCCCCATGAGCTGGGGGACTGCACTGGGGGCCAGCAACTCTGGTTAGACAGGAGGCAGCAGCTTCTCAAGAAATCCTTCACAACTGCCATCACCTGAGGACAAGAGCTGTGCATGACACCCCGATACATCTTGAACTGGACCCTCGCAGGTGTGACAACAGACCGGAGCTTCTCGGCTGTCAGGGCCCCAAACTGTACAGGCATCATGGGGCCCAGTTCCTATGGCACTGAAGGGTGGCCAGGTCCTTGGCACTGCCATTGGCTGCCTGGAGGAAGGCCCAGTGCAGAGGCAGCCAATAGTTCAATGCCAGCCAGAGGGTGGAGGCAGGTGAGGGCTGTGTAGAGAGACGATGCTCCACTCTGAAAAGCCTCCCAGGACAATCTGATTGGCAGGGATTCCATTCTTCCTCTAGTGCTCAATCAAGGCCTTCATGTTCTCTGCTGACTTCTTGATGTCAGCCTTGTCCTCTGGACTCAGCCCCATCAGTTCAAACAAGGAGGGCATCACCATCTTCATGTTGAATGTCACAGGGATCCTAGGCACATGGGGACAGATGTACTTGACATGAGGGAGCTGGATGGTGGAAAGGGCATCAGCCCAGCTGTGCCCTGTGTCTCCAAGCCCTTGTATTAATTAAAAAAAACAAAAAAATAACTGAGCTCCAGACACAGTGGCAGTGTCGGTGAGCAGGGACACAGACACGGTGTTACCACACATACACCAGCGGGCTCCGTGGCGGGGACCCTCCACTCCCTGTGGCTCTAGGGACTGCTGGGGCGATTCTGCTCTTTCTCCCACACAGACACACACTCTTCCCCTCGGCTGTCCCCACCCATATATTTACTTACACTTCTGGAGACTGGAAATTCAAGATCAACATGCCTGCAGGGTTGGTGTTTTTTGGGGTTTTTTTTGTTTTTTGGGGTTTTTTTTGAGAAAGAGTCTTGCTCTGTTGCCCGGTAGAGTGCCATGGCATCAGCCTAGCTCACAGCAACCTCAAATTCCTGGGCTCAAGCGATCCTCCTGCCTCAGCCTCCCAAGTAGCTAGGACTACAGGCATGTGCCACCATGGCTAATTTTTTTTTTTCTATTTTTAGTAGAGATGAAGTCTCGCTCTTGCTCAGGCTGGTCTTGAACTCCTGGGCTCAAGCAATCTTCTCACCTCAGCCTTCCAGAGTGCTGGGATTACAGGTGTGAGCCACCGCGCCCGGCCTCTGGCCTGCCTTGTCCTTGTGTCCTCACATGGGTTTTTCACTATGCACATACACTCTTGGTGTCTCTTCCTCTTCACCTCTTCTCATAAGGACACCAGTCATATTGCATTCAGGTACAACCTTATGACCTCATTTAACCTCAATTACCTCCTTAAAGGCCTTATATCAAAATACAGTCACATTGAGGGTTAGAGCTTTAGCATATAAATTTTTGGGGACACAATTCAGTGCACACAGTGGTTAAATATAAATAACATAAAATTTACCATTTTAACCATTTTTAGCTGTACAGATATATGGCATTAAATATATTCACATTGGGCGGGGACTTAGCCTCCCAAAGTGCTGTAATCCTAGCACTTTGGGAGGCCAAGGCCGGAGGCCAAGAGTCTGAGACCAGCCTGATCGACATAGTGAGACCCTTGTCTCCACAAAAAAATTTAAAAATTAGCCAGGCATAGTGGCATGTGCCTGTAGTCTCAGCTACTTGGGAGGCTGAGCATATTAAGAATTATTGTATTTTTTTAATATTCTAAGGATATTGAATTGTGTTCTTAAAATTAATCTCCAGTTCTAAACAGGATATGAGACTGATGTTTTATCTCAGACCTAAAGGTTTAGCATCTATTAATAGCTTACAAACTGCTAAAATACCTGCCTCCTGATCCTGCTCGGCGGGGTTGAAACCTGCATATTGCCAAGATGCTGGTTTGCCACACTTCTCTTATGGACCCTGACACCAAACTCATTGGAAACATGGCACTGTTACCTATCAGAAATCAGTTCAAAGGACTCGCCCCTAAAGAGACAAAAGATATTGTAGAAGAAGCCATCTATTACTTCAAGGCCAATGTCTTCTTCAAAAACCATTAAATTAAGAATGAAGCTGATAGGGCCTTGATATATAGAACTCTCTACATTTCTGAGTGTCTAAAGAAACTCCAAGGCCCGGCGCAGTGGCTCACGCCTGTGATCCTAACGCTCTGGGAGGCCGAGACAGGCAGATCGTTTGAGCTCAGGAGTTTGAAACCAGCCTGAGCAAGAGCGAGACCCCATCTGTACTAAAAATAGAAAGAAATTAATTGGCCAACTAAAAATACATAGAAAATATTAGCCGGGCATGGTGGCCCATGCCTGTAGTCCCAACTACATGGGAGGCTGAGGCAGGAGGATCCCTTGAGCCCAGGAGTTTGAGGTTGCTGTGAGCTACACTGACGCTGTGGCACTCACTCTAGCCTGGGCAAGAGAGTGAGACTCTGTCTCAAAGAAAAAAATAATAATAAATAAATAAAATAATAATAAAATAAAATAAAATAAACCTAGAAAGTTATCTTTAGTTTAGCAGGTAATTGTTAAATACTTGCTGTGTCTTGGGCACAAGAAACATATTTATGAATATGAAAATCACTTACAAAGGACACAGAGATTCAAACATATATAAATACTTAATTCTAATTCCTTTCAATTTCTCAATTATTTATTTTTATATTTAAACTCTTAATTTACTGATATTAATTTTGGCCAACAATGCTTTTATAGTTTTGTGAAACTTAATGAAGCACTTAAAATTCACAGTATAGCTGTTTTATTATTTGGTGTAAAAGTTTCACTGTTAGCCAGCCGGAGGTAGCTGTACACCTTAATTCAAAAGAAATGGACCTTAAGAAAGTGCATTTACTTTTATAGTTATTAGGAACAAATCAAGTTATTCTTATGTTTTGAGGAGTTTGCTGTTTCATTACTATCTTACTATTTCCTGAAAGATAGGGAACATGAGTTGTGTCTTCATAACTTAAAACTTTAAAGGGAACCAAACAGGATTTTATAATATTCATTTTTTTGCTATATAATAATAGACAATATTCTGTTTGGCAATTTTTTTAGAATTAAGCTAAAATTAAAGCTAAAATAGTAACAATGATTTTTAAAGCTTTTGTGTAATAGAAATTGAAGAAGAGAGGACTTGGTAAGGGAAAATAGGGAAGACATCAAAAGTTTTATGGAAAAATAATTTGAAAAAGTAAAACATTTACGATGAAGAAAATGAAAGGCAAACTATTTGTCCTTTGACCTTGGAGATCATGTTTAATAAGTAAGTGTGGAGAAGTAGGTATGATAGCTTTAGTATAGTTGCCATCTGCTCTTCAGCATTTCTCCTTTCAGAAGATATTACTTATTTTATCCTCTGGAGCATGTCATACACAGTTGCGCATGCGCACACACACACACACACACACACACACACACACACACAGAGTTTGGGATTATTGAGTTCTGCCATTCATTAAGGTAAATCTCTTTCCACAATCTCCACCTAGCACCCCACATATTTCAGTCTCTTTCTCTAGAGTTTAAAAGACATCACTTCTGCTATTGGGATATTCTTCCTCCTAATGTTATATTTAAGATTGTAAATCTTGAAGAGACTATAAGCATTGCAGGAGGATTTTAAGTGCTCCTTTTTCCTGTTCCTAGCCATTATATTATGTCTTTTTTTTTTTTTTTTGAGACAGAGTCTCACTCTGTTGCCCGGGCTAGAATGAGTGCCGTGGCATCAGCCTAGCTCACAGCAACCTCAAACTCCTGGGCTCAAGCAATCCTCCTGCCTCAGCCTCCCGAGTAGCTGGGACTACAGGCATGTGCCACCATGCCCGGCTAATATTTTCTATGTATTTTTAGTTG
>CAUYRT010046193.1:0-15154 GCA_963574885.1 Lepilemur ruficaudatus
TTCTCACTAACAATGAATTACAAGTTTTTCTTCACAGGTGCAGGACAGAGACAAGGTAGAATCAGACATTTCCTCCACCTACCCAGGGATATCTACATAACCGATGCTTCCTTCACTCCCTTTTTCTTCTCTAACATTAACCTTACCTTATGTAAAATACAGATTTTCCTGGTATCACAAAAGTGTAACCTTTTTGTCTCACTACCTCCCTGCCTTTTCCCCAATCTGTATGTGTGGCAGCTGTCCTGCACGCAGGAGTCATGAGGGATGCGTGCTGTCCGGCATGCCGGAGTCCTGACGAAAAGTGACGAAGCAGCTACCTCATGACGTAGCTCTCTTCTCCCACCTTGTTTTACACTGAGTGTCCTATGCTGCAGGCCTGGCTGAATGGAATAATTAACCGAAAGCAAAATGTTTCGTGCCTCAAGCTTGAATAGTCAAGCAAGTTAGTCATTTAGTAAAGGCAGTCTCCGATCAACCCTGGGAGATCTGAACACAAGAGAGTTGATTGAATTGTCCTTGCCCTATACTAGAATAGGTAATAAAGTTAATCATAGCATAGAAACCTTTACCTCTGGGGGTCATGGGCTCAAGGAAATAGAGTTTGGAATAATAGCTATTGTATTAGGGTTGACTTAACAAAGGTCTTGTAATGTGATTTATGACCCTTGTGTATAATTGGGTATGCGGGCTTTAGCACGTAGGCATTTCTCTGTAATGGAATTTTCCACCTGATAGCTGTATAAATATAGCTTAAAAATAAACTTGGCACGGCTGTCCACAGAGACGCTGTCCTCTCATCCCCATCTTTGTTTGTCTCTTTCTTTTCTCATCCTCACCCCCCGACTCCAGGCTCCACACGTCGCCGGCTGGCTCCGGCAGGCTCCTTTGGAGCAAAAGACTTTAAGCCTGGCCAACTGCCACACCCATCCAATGTGGATACCATCTCCTTCCACCTGAGCTGAACTGCTTCAAAAGCTACTGCTGACAAGTAATGTGTCATGCTGCCCTCCTGGCAAGCTGAGTTGCTTCCAAGTAGCATGACCTGTGGCAGTCTCATGAGTCTGAATGTTTAATCGAACCTGGGAGGATTCCCAGTAGGTATTACAAATACACACAGCTTCTCATTTTATGTTCCATGTCTCTTAACATATTTCATATTTTCCATCTTCTTCACTCTCAGTGCTACATGTCATTGTTTCTTTATATGCAGTTTTTTCTAGTTCACTAATTCTATTTTCAACTTTTTAATCTATTGACTACCATTTTTTATTTTGGCAAGTATAAATTTTCATTTCTAAAAGGTCCCTTTTTTCCCCACTAAATCTGTTTATTCCTAATAATCTCTTGTTGACTGGACAGCTTTGTGACTACATCCTTTATTCTTTATAGGTAGCAGTTATATATTCTGGTAGGTCAAAGTTCATTCTCTGTAGTTCTTTGGGAGTGTAAATATATTGCTTGTTGTGTCTACCAGTAAGTCATATTGCTTATTTAGTAATCACAGACTATGAGGTCATTACTAGATCTTAATGAACACGAGTGTTATAGGCCTAAATTGATAATAGGGAGGCTTTCTAGCAAAGATTTGCTGCTTCTCCAAGCAGTCATGGCCACCACTACCTGGGCTTCGGGCTCCTGAGGGTCTAGGGCCAGTCTTAGCACATGCTGCCCAAGATTCAGTATCCAGATAGCAATGCCGCTATCAGCAATTAACCTCAAGCAACTCTCTCATCCCAACGGCCTACCTTGTCACTCTGATCCACCTCAGGGTGGGTTTGTTTGTTTTTTGACACAGAACAGTTCTTAGAAATCCCTCCTACCTCCAGTGGGACTGGCAACGTCTCAAATAATAAGTCTTTTCCAGACTTTAGTTTTTAAATATAGGTGGCTCACCTGGAGCTCCTAATTAGCTCACATTGTTGGAAGCAGAACTCCTGTGCCATTTTACAAAGATTGAAAACATTGAATACATAAATAAACATTTTTATGCTCGTAATATGTAATCTGATACATTTGCTACCTTATAGAATTTACATTTTTAGAGGCAAAATCCCAGCCTCATTATTTCTTGCCATGACTTCAATAACCTTCTTACTAGTGTCTTCTCATCATGTGTTCTTTCAATCTATCTGTCATCAGCCACAGGATCTTTATAAAATGAAATGTGATTCTAAAGCTCCTCTTATTAACCTACTTCTAAGTCCACTCTGCCTTTCTGGAAAAATATTCCTCACCAGCATCATCTCCTACACCTTCCTGGCCATGCTAAATTACTAAGTTCCCTTGTGGCTCCACATGTTTGGGCATGCATGGTCCTCCACCTCAAAACACATTCCACATATCTGTGTATCCTTCGAGTTCAGCTCTGGGGTTATCCCCAGATTTTATGAACATTTGTTAATATTCTTCCAGGCCAAATCATTTCTGACTATAAATGCAATGTCCCAGGAAAATGCAATCAGTGGTCCTTGTGTTCCTTGCTATCAATTTCCAAGGCAAAGCACAGTTGTACAAACTCCCTCTTTTTAAATCCACCTCCTTTCCTACCTGAGCAGTGGTCACTCCTCTGTTCTACCCTCACACCGACTTCTACTCTCTGCTCCAAGTCTCTCCCCCCAAAACATATCTGATGTTTCCATTCAAATGCATTTGGTGACGTACATCCCTACGTTCCCTATCTCTTCTCTATTTTGGGCTGAGAAGTTCCAGCCAATTAACTGAGCAAATATTACATTTTAGCTTTAAGTTTATCACCTCTCTTTTCTCACCCTTATCTTTTATCATTTCATAACAGAAATTAAAAGCATGTTGAGAGCTGCTATTTTAAAAGTCTTTATAAATCCTTCTGAAAAATAATGAAAGCCTTCTCAGCATAAATAAAGCCTTCCCTGGTTTTATTAGATGGATCCAGAAAACTGCTGATTCTATTTCCACCTGACCATCCCCTTCTATTTCCATTCCCATTACTATATTGTCTGCCTGTCACTATTTCTTTGACAACAGTCTTTTAATATATTTCACCTCTAATCTACCCTCCACAGAAATTATCTTCCTAAAATATACATCCAATGATGCTACTTCCTCACACCAAAACCTTTACCAATAAGTGATTCACTCTGCAAATAGTAAGCATCTATCATGTGCCAGCCGCTATGCGAAGCTCTGGAGATGCCATGGAGGACAATGACAGAGATGGCCACTGCCCATGTAGAGCTTATACTTAGGGGTGGGGGGAATGTAAAGTGCTAAAGAGAAAACAACAACAAAATCAGGAGTGCTATTAAAAAAGAAAAATAGGGGAGACAGACTCGCTTTAGATTGAGACAGGGAAGGCCTCTCTAAGTAGGTGACAGTTAAACTAAAATCTGAAGGAAAAGGCAGCAGCTAGATAAAAAGTGCGGTCAGATGGAAAAGACAGAAATTCAGGCAGCAAAAAGAGTTTGGAGAAAGGGAAAGGACCTGAAGCAGGAAAGATCCTGAGAAATTAGATGAACTAAATCAGTATGGCTGAAATGTACTAAAGTAGAATTTGGCTTCCTGATCCCAGTAGAATAAAGTTCACATCCTGATCAAGAACATTTGCCTTCTGGCCTCAACTTATCTTCCCCACTCTCTTTTATATTACCTTTCTTTTATTGCAATCCACACTTTGACCACTCCAGACTACGTCCCTTCCTACCCAACCCAGATCACATATTTCATACCTCCAAGCCATTGATTATGCTATTTCCTCTGCTTAAAATGTTCTTTTTTGAAGTCTTTCAGATCTCATCAGAAACAATTATCTCTCAATTCTTTGCAATTCATTTTGTTTATAACTCTTCCACTATACTTGTAAGACTGATTTATAATTAATGATGTATATATTTGTCTTCTCCACAACATTATGACTATAAGCCACATCAGTTATTTTTGTATCTCCTCCCCCAATCTTCTAAACATAAGATACAGTGCTCAACAAATGTGTGTTGACTCAATGTGTTAGTATGAGTTTTCATAATTAGGTTACAGCTATATCATTTTAACTACACTATACTAGATTATTAGTATTAAATTACAAAATATTTGTTCCATAACAAATAGCTTGTAAACATAACCATATTTTTGTAGAAAATCAATAAGGATTATAGTTGAGATATTAAAAAAAAAAAAACTCCTTCAAGATTATTTAGAGTAAAATAGACAAATAACAGTTCCCTTAATAATTACTAAGGCACACTCTATCATTAAGTTTTCTTGTCACAGTAAAAAGTGATCAGAATATAAAGGAAAAATAGGTTTACCACCTTTAAAACAACAGAAGAAACATGACTACTTGATAAGGTCTTCTAAATTATAATTATTCCAACATCAGTCCATCCAGATACATTTATAGAATGTGCTAACCTCTTTTTCCCAGAGTACCATTCAATGAAGAACCAATGTAAAACAAGAGGAAGCATAGCCATAAATCCAAGGTAAAGCCAATCATAAAGTTCTGGAGACTCTGTGCAAGGTTGACAATACTTCTGTGCATTTGTTCTCTGTCCTCTTGGGCACACCTACAATACAGAAAAGCAATATCTTGTTTACAGATGTTATTTTAGAATACTGACACCCCCTAAAAAAATCATTCTATAAGACATCTCATTTCAGTTTATACATTTGTGTGTAATTTTAGAAATACATACATAGGTAACTTTTAGAAAACATAGATACATAAGTAAAATAAAAAGAAATCTACAATGTATGTACTATATCTGTACAGTGTTCTTAAAGGTTTCTTTTTTTTACTAAGTTACTAAAATAGCTGACTAACATTCAATGAAAAACCTAGTTATTAACATCATATAAGAAGAATTGCAGACCAGCCTGAGCAAGAGCAAGACCCTGTCTCTACTATAAACAGAAAGAAAATTAGCCAAACAACTAAAAATAGAAAAAATTAGCCGGGCAGGTGGCATGTGCCTGTCCCAGCTACTGGGAGGCTGAGCCAGAAGGATCGCCTGAGCCCAGGAGTTTGAGGTTGCTGTGAGCACGGCACTCTAGCCCAGGCAACAGAGTGAGACTCTGTCTCAAAAAAAAAAAAAAAAAAGAATTGCAGAGAAATGTCCTGTATTTGTAATGTTAACTTACTGTACAAGTCACCATACTAAATCATTAAAAAAGGAATTTGAAATTACTATAAAATTATAAAATGTTTTTTAAAATACTAAATTATGACTGTCAAGAAAGATGCAATGTATTATAGACATCAATATGGTAATATAAGTCAATGCCTTCATATTCTTTTATAAATTACTCAGTATATATGAGAAAAAAGATTCTACACATGAAAATATTTCAAAGCAAATAGATTTCACAAATGAAATACAAACATGAGACTTACCCCACATTCTCCATATATTTCAGTTGAGCCATTTTTAAATAATAGGGTCTTCCCACAATAAAGTCCAAGGCATGCTGGTTGAATATCGACAGCTTTTTAAAAACAAATGCCAGTATAGTAACATCTTTTGTGATTATAAAAAAAATAATGCAACAATAGCTTAAGCACTTGGCAGAAATATCTCAACACAGTTTCAAATCTTAAAATGATATATATTAGACAAACACCTTGAAGCCCTGACTTTTAAATTTAAATTTCTCTTTTTCATACTATGACATTGTAGAAAGCTATACTGGAAATTTCGAGTTATTACTGTTCTTGATGATTAAAGTCCTTAACCAGCAGAACAGAATCTATCCCCAGAACTCAAAGCCTAATGCATTATGTCTCCATGGTTCCAGCCAGCCACTCCCCTTGATTAGACTTTTGAATTTCATTGACTATAAGTTCAAAAATAAATTTTTTAAAAACATTATTATACCAATAGAGGGTCATCACCTTTTATCTTGTCCAGTCAGGACATTAACCACATACATGTACATACACAATATATTATCACCTTTGTTCATAAAAGAACACATTGTCACACCAGAAAAGTGTAAAGAACGTAATTTCAGAATAGAGGGCAAGCCTTTAGAGTTAATAAATTCAGCTTTATAAAAATCCTCATCCACAAGGAGAAATTATTGAAGTTTTTTTCATCAGTGACACCTGATCCCCTTCATTTATTGATTCATTCATTCATGTATTGAGTGTCAGATTCCACAGGTAAGGGGCCACCAAAGGTACACAGGGAAACATGACAGAGTCCCTGCCCTTTAAAAACCTACAGTCTAATGTGGAATAGACTCCAAACAACTATGGTCTAAATGTGAATTCATTTGGAAAATTATGTATTTTATAACTATTCTTGAATAATCATTTCCCAAATTCTTCATGAATTCACAACACAGAGACTGGTCTACAATCAAATTCAAGTAGACCTCATTTCTTTCTCCTTATGCTGCTAAGAAAAAATATAAATAGCACCGACCTAAAATGCCTCAAGTTTAATATTTCACGTTTATCAAATTTGACTTCGTTTTTTAAACGCACAGGCTTCTTTCCTTCAACTGGCACTTATTTCTTAAGCAACTGTAATCAAAATTTTCTAAACTAATACATGAAAATGAATTGTTTCAGATTTTTCGACAAGGCAGAGGTTAAAGAATTGGAAGCCTCTCCCGTATGGGCTTCACGTCTAGTAGATGCTTCATAAACACATTTCACTCTAAATATCTTAAGTTTCTCAAAAAGGCCTGAAAACAAGTATGATAAACTGAAAGCAACAGCTCATCACAGGCCAAAGAAAATCCTGGCTCCAAGTGTCTGTTCAATTTTCCCTTTCATTTCCTTTAGTGAAAGATAACTAAAATTTTAAGATGTATTTTTTTGCCACGGTCTTGCCCCTTTGTGACGAGCCTGCAAACTCAGCTTGAGGTTGAAGCAGGAGACAGTAAGTTATGCAACAATTCGCCTTTGCTTCCTTTACTGTTTTTCTGCACCATCGCTCGCTCTTTTAATTTTGAAGTCAACCCTGATGCAAGTGTTTCCTCCATATTAAACAAAGGGGCTGAAGTGACATTTCGAACACAACAACAACAAAGACCTGGCCTTCCCCTCCGCACACTGCGCGCTTTCTCTCTGCAGCCCGCCAGGGGCAGGGACCACCCACCCCGGGAGGAGTCCCGGCCCGGCCCGAGGGCGGGCGAGAGCAGGGGCAAGCATGTGCCGCTACCCGAAGGCCACCCTCCCGAAGCCGAGCTCGGAGTCGGCTGCGTGTGGAAGAAGTGGGGACTAAGTGCCTCTCGCATCTCGGCGACCACTCACCCATTGGCCGCCTGTAGGTTTCTCCGGAGAAGCTCCGGGATCAGCGGATCCGGCCGCAGCGTCCGGACATCCGGGCCACAGCGTTCCCGGCGGCTCCGCCTCCTAGTAACCCGGGCAACAGCCCCGAAGTCCCGCCCCCGCTTCCTTGTCTAGGCTCCGAGGCCCCGCCTCCTGGGGCTGCCTCGCGCCCCGCCCTCTCCCACGGAAAACCAGGGCAGGACTTGGACTTGAGGCGAGCGCTGCCGGACAGTGGTGGTGTCCACGGACGCAGACGATGCAGGGCGCGCTGGCCTTGCCCCGGCTGCCCCCGCATGACCCAGGGACGCCGGTGCTGTCGGTGGTGGACATGCACACGGGTGGTGAGCCCCTGCGCATCGTGCTGGCAGGGTGTCCGCACGTGGCCGGGGCCACCTTGCTGGCCAAGCGGCGCTACATGCGCCAGCACCTTGACCATGTGCGTCGACGGCTCATGTTCGAGCCCCGAGGCCACTGGGACATGTATGGGGCCGTCCTGGTGCCGAGCGAGCTGCCGGACGCGCACCTGGGCGTGCTGTTCCTGCACAACGAAGGCTACAGCTCCATGTGCGGCCACGCCGTGCTGGCGCTGGGCCGCTTCGCTCTGGACTTCGGACTGGTGCCGGCGCCCCCGGCCGGCACCCGCGAGGCCCGCGTCAACATCCACTGCCCGTGCGGGCTGGTGGCCGCCTTCGTGGAGTGTGAGGGCGGCCGCAGCCGTGGCCCCGTGCGCTTCCACAGCGTCCCGGCCTTCGTGCTGGCCACAGGTAACGGGCGGGATCCTTCCAGCCCCGGGCGGAGCCGCAGCCCGGGATGCAACTGACTACATTAACTGCCTCTCTGGGCTGGAACCCGCGCGGCGCAACTAATCACCCCGCATGCCTTGCAATTAATGAAAAGGTAATTATAAATCACTGCGAACATGTGTCTGCATGTTAGCCTTGCGAATTTCTTTGGTGCATGCAATTCGATTATCCCGCAGATCTATCCGCCTGTGGTCTTGGGAGAGCCTTGAGGAGTAAAGAATTCATGTTTCCCTTACTCAGCGCCATCTTCTGCTGTGGTCAGGCATTCCCAGAGGATTCACAGCTGATAAAGCAAGGCATGCTAGGGTTAAGGAAAGAGCAAAGAACAGTCCGTGTACTAGGATTCCAGGTGGGCTTGGAAGACACATTATTGCCCCTAATTACTTACAAAACACAGTCTTTTTTTCCCTCATTTTCCCCACTTCTTTGGGGAAGAATTAAATGAGAATGCGTGAATTAGGCAATTTATAAATCGTAAAGATAGGAATGTTGTTGCTTTTATTAAGAACAGGAACAGATATTGCCTTTGTTCAAATACTGACAACCCCTTAAAGCTGTGAAACCTTAGGCAAATTACTTAATCTCTCTGTGCCTATATTCATTTATCTCATAGAGTTTTTTTGTTAGGATTAAATGAGAGTGCAAGATACTTTAAAATATATAAAATATATTCCTCAAGATGGAAAGACTGCAGGATGTATAGGATTGCTGGTTAGAGTTCTTAGGCATATAGAGCCGTTGAAAGGTTTTGCTGGGTTCTCTAGTACAGATCCTTGTACAGTATATCATGTAAAGCAGGGCATCTCTATAACCATAACCCTGCAAGAGGGAGCTCCCTCATGGGGATGACCTGGCAATCTAGCATCTGGTCTCATCTGTGTATTCCCTCCAAGGGGCTGAATTCTATGAATCCATGAAGATACTTCAGTAGTTGTGACTGGAAGCGAGCTGGGAGCTAATTTGGTTATCACCCCTTTTCTTCAAAGTCTTTAAGCCATGCACACCAATGTGTTGGAAAGTTTGATCTTTATCCTCCCTAAGGAATTGGACTGCAAATTAGCCTATGAATGCCACAGTAACAGAACAAACATTGTCACTCTTAGAGCAACTTCAGGCAGCTGAAACACACAAGTTGTGGAAGAATGCCTCTGGAGAAATTGATGCCATTTTGCCCTTTAGGAGAGAATGGTGTCATGTCAGGATTGGAAGGGCATTTGAGGGAGACAGAATTTATGTTTAGGGTTGCGTCTAAAAAAACCTCAACGATTTATCTGGTATAGCTATCTGATTTCCCCTAAGCAACCCCAGCAGCAGATGAGAAGCACTCTACATTTAGTGGGCACTGACAGCTGGCAGCAGGATCACCAACTACATCATATTCCTGGGTTGGTTAGGGCAGAGGCAGCCAACCCCTCAAGCACAGTACTTCCAGACAGCCTAACTGTGTGACAGCACAACAATTAGAGGGCATTAATGATCACTTTGAGTTATTAAGAAAGTGAAATCCTACATTCTCTACTTTGAAAAATGCATGAAAGGCAGGCTAATGGTGTATGAGATCACTTCTCTACTCTTCCTCACCTTGGTGACCTTGTTCAAGAGAGTCCATGCTTCAGTGTCATAGCCAATAAAATGAGGACAGCAACAGTACCCACCTCAGAGGGTTGCTAAGCTCATCTCCACCCCATCATACTAAAATGGAAACTATTTCGTTCACTGTATTCCAAGAATTTAGAACAGTAGGTAGTCAATGACTATTTGTTGAGTAACTAAATGAAATTTGGAGATTATGCTGATTAACAAATGTAAATATCTGATTCTGTTGAGAACCTTATTCCCATTGGAAATTATACTTTTGACTTTACTATTGACATCTAGTATATCCCTAATCTATGCTAGGCATTCCCCACACATTACACATGGAATTCTCAAAACAGCCTTTTTAGGGGAAATAGCAGTTTTACACAAGAGGACACCAAAGCCACACTAAGTGGCAGGATTTGAGCCCAGGCTTACCAGATTTCTTCCCTCTTAGTCTTAAAATGTTTGCAATATAAGGAGATATGTTGTGATTTTCAGGAAAACTAATTTATTACACCTCATTCACATAGCACAGTTTAAAATTTGTCTTTTTTGTCCTTTGGAGTTCAGTTGGACAAGGAAGAAGGGCAAAGTCTATTTTATTTATCCTTGCACCTGTTAGTAATTGGCATATAGTAGGTGCTCACTAAATCTTGAGCAAAGTAAACCAAATTGAAATTTTAGTGTTATGCCTATATGGCAAAAAAGGAAAAACCTTAGATTATGGATTGACTTCTGGATAGCAGTTGTATATTTTAATAGAAAGTGTTTGGGCTTTGGAGTCACTTGGTCCTGGGTTTACCTCCAAGCTCTGCTACTTATTTGGTGCATAACTCTGGGGAATAATGTGAGGATAGCAAGTAATATAGTACCTATCTCTCAGAGCTGTAGTGATTAAGGAGCTAATGTCATGAATTAAAGGGCTATTTAAAGTACTTGGTACATAGGATGTACTCGTGTGAAACAAGTATCTTAATTTTTAATATTAGTAATTTCATGATTAAAAATAGTCACAGATAATTAATGGACAGAAGTAATTTTCAAGAACATCTGGTCCATTTTAAAGAAAAGGAAACTGAAACTCAGCGAGGTATAGCACCCTACCCAGCTGCCCACCCCAAAATTCCAGAAAGGGCAGCCAGGGGAATGATCGTATGCCCTGTGATCACTTCTCTTGAGCCAGCTTCCCCATTCTGCCCTGGCCCCAGGATTGGTGGCTATTTCCCCATTTAGCTGTACAATCAACAGAAGAGGGTAGACAGACTGAGCCACAGCCTTGCCACCCGTGTCTCCTGATAGCTGCCAATCTTCACTCCCACACCTGCCTTAGCTCTCCACATGGTGCAATCCCACATTTCCATCTGCTTCTTCGTTCTCCTTTCGTTGAACCTGCTTTTCATGTTGCGCCAGCATCAAGATAGACATTTCTGGTTCAGTTTTGCTGTTAAGATCCACAGGCATGTTTTACTTGGTTATAGATTTGCTCTGGTTTGATACATCGTGTGTTAAAGGGCTTCTGTAGACTAGTCTGGAACTGATAGCACACTGGGATCTTTGTATAACTCAGTGTGAAAGCTCAGGAATACAAGAAATATTTTCTTTTTAACAACTTGATTTCTGAAATTGAGACCCCATTCTGTCTTTTTGGTTGACTGAACCTCATTCTTCTATATGCTGTCCTCTTTCCTGATTATGTGTGAACAAAGGTTTCTTAAAAGTGCCAAGAACTTGGAGAGGAGGGCCCTTCTGTCCTCGGCTTGCACCGTTAACCAGCAAAGCAGAACATCACCTGCCCCACTCCATGCAGCCCCCGCCCTCTGCCGCTGCCTCCCCCTCCTTGTCTGCTGCCTCTGTTTCACCATGTCGCCTTCCCGTGATGCTATGGGGAAGTCAACACAGGTCCTCTGCACTCAGGACCTTCAGCCTCTTCTCTTCTCAGGCCAGAGGAAATTTCTCTCTATATTCCTTCATTCATGGTACTCCTTTGGCAACAAATGCCTTTCCCCTGAGAGATTAGATTTCCATAAAACAAAAACAGACAGACCTGCTTTCTCCCCTATCAATCGCTTCCCCCAGAGGCAGTGATCACCAAGCCAGCTTGAATTGGGGAGAGGAAAATTTGAGAAGGGGTAAACAGTTTAATGTCCCAAAATATCACCTGTGGGGGCGATCCTGCCGACTACGCCAGAATTGGGCAGCAGGCCCCAAGGAGATCAGCTACTTCTCCCCGTGAGAAAGCAAATCCCTTAGGTAGTTGTCGCCACAGAGGATAAGAAATTAATAGGAAATAGAATAAAAGAATACACGGAGATGAAGGTAAAGTTTTATACATTTATATAAAGAAATTTAGATAAAGCAGGAGTACTCAGGAGTCTACACTACCCTCCGCCAGTTGTGCAGCCTTAAGGTTAGATTCACATAGGTTTTTATAATCACGGATATCAATTACCAGTTGCCATAGTAACAGATTTACACATCAGGTAATGCAGTTGCTATGGGTAACAGGTAGTTTCGGTTAGGGTTAAAGGTCTTTTCAAAGGGCTTCTAACAATTTCTAATCTATCTAGGTGAACAAACAGTTACAAAGTCTTTCAAGGACTGACTTCTAAGTTCTAAGAGATAGTTATCAATTAACAGAGGAATAACAAAGAGGTATAGTGGCTCTATATTTCTTTGATCTAGTTATTGTGGACTTAAGGCAGACAGTCAGGAGGCAGGAAGCCCATCTCTACAAAACAAATTGCTCATAACCACGGGGTGCATCTCTTGCCTAGGGCACTCATTGTCTCCGGCTCCCATCCTATGAGCCAGATAGTCACCTGTCTTGTCTTTCAAGAACAGAAAGGCCTCACAGACCTGAGATGACCGAGAAGCCTCCTGGAATGCATCCGTACCAGAGCTTTGAGAGCCCTCCCAAGGCGAGGCAGCCCTTGATAGGCGAACTAATGAGTTCACATATTCCTTCAGGGCAAAACACTGCAAACTCCTATTTCTGTATTGAATATAGCAATATTGGGCAATGTAATAAAATAATGATCTTATGAGCCACATCTCATTAATTCCTCAATCATATTTCCTCAACACTTGCTGCTAGATCTGGACCCAGTGGAGTGAGACCCGGACCCTGTCCCTGCCGCACACAGGCCTGGCTCCCAAGGGAGGGGGAGGCAGAGGCAGAAGCAGGGCGGCGCCAGGTTTCCCTCTCCTCCCGCTCACATGGGTAACACTCTGGCAGACCTAGACTGGGCTGTTGGCAGCAGCATGACAAACGGGGCCTGGGAATGGGAGGGCACCGACCCAGCAGAGCACGTCCTCAGCAGGCAGTGACCCCACCCACTGCCCAAGATGGCTGTTCCCAGCCACTAAAAAATAGTGAAAATTGTATTTGCAAGCTTGGACTCCCCCATGTTTTCTCTTCATTTCTAGAAGATTCGGAGTCCTGAGAATCCCCGCCCTTGCCCACTGGGAGACCATCCTGTTTGTGGGCTGTGCCTCTGAGAGACCAGCGTTCTAGCGGAGCAGGCAGGGGTCTCCTGGCCGTGCGGCAGATCCCCGCAGCCTTCCTGCCAGCCACGGAAGGTTCTAGATGTCTGCCGCTGTGGCTGGGTGTCTCGGCCTCTCGAGAGCCTGGCTCGCTCAGAGACCCCGGCAGCGTCCACGCCCCTGTGCCTTGCGCGGTGATGCACGCGCTTGCGCGGACCAACAGTCTCCCCCACCTGCGTCGTTCTTTCTCCGTGTGCCGCTCTCCCGCCTTCTCGGTGTGGAGGGGGCGCCTGATTGCATATGCAAATACGCCCTGCTTATTCTCTGCTGCGTTATCTTCCCACAGCTTTAATTTTCGGATTCCTTTCCTCCACATAAGACTGAAGCCGGTTTAAGCGAAGAAATTATTCATTAAGGGAGCGGTGTCAGTGCCGGCTACGGGAGCCACCTGAAGTCAATTAGGGAGCAACAGAATTAATTCTTCTCTCTGAGCTGGAATCAGGAAGTGGAAACCGGGAGAAATGGGTCTCCTCAGCTCACAGCGGGGAAGAAACAGGATTTTAATAGACCTAAGTGGCCTCGGTCTAGAATCAGCCTGTCGTCCACGCCACGCTGAACCGTCAAGGCAGATTTCAAGCTAGTCTGTGGGGCTGGAGGGGCTGGAGAGCCAGGCCAGGGCTTGGACGGGTGAACGGCACCGCTCTGTTGGGAGCTCCAGCTTCTAGGTCAACAGTAAAGGAGGGAGAGGGAGGAGGCAGCACCGCCCCTGAGGCACAAAGTTTGAGGGGTTCTCAAAACTCAGTCATCAAGGTAGGTAACATGTCAATACAATAATTTAAAGCATCAAAATTAATGCAAAAAATTCATGATAGACAAGATATCAAAGTTTAAATAAAGGCAGGCTGTTGTTTGTGGTTTTATGACCTTGTCTGTCATGCAACAGGGACGGTCATTTCCACTAGCTCCCGGTCCCTGGGCAGGCGGCCGGCCTGTCCACTGTTACGCGGGTCTGTGGGCACCAGCAATGGCGTGTGCGCAGATTGGACAACTTGGGCCTTTATGTACAGCCGTGTTTTTAGGATATTTGGCTTTTGTTAAGTTTTCCAACTTGGGTCGCGGTGTGAGAGGCTGTCTTCCTGCGTGTACTCAGGGCCACGCGCATTTCTTTTAGCCCCAGGCTGGAGCGCGGCCCGATCTGGCTTCCCAGGCCCCCACCTTGCTCAAATGTCACCCCTCGCTGGCCCATGCCCAGGCTGGGCTCTTGCCTTGCTGGCTGATTGCTCCTGGGTCGTGCTCCAGACCTCTCTGAGTCTCGGGACAATGCGTCTCTGATGGACTGCTGTGGGTTAGCTGACGGAAGGTGCCAGACGTATCTCAGTGTTAGTGGGGGATTGGTACAGGACAGCGACCCATCTTGCTCCTTCAGTGGCCCGTGCTGTGGCAGGTGAGGGGGTTGCTGACAGTGATAATATTGCTGGCCTTGGGACTGAGCCCGCCGTGCCCACCCTGGGCCCGGATGGGGCAGAGCCTGGTGTGGGGGCCTCCTGGGCGGCCCGTGTGGATGCCGGGTGCAGCCTGTGCCTGCACCTGTGGGAAGGCAAAGGCCCTAAGGCTGTTCAAGTAAAAAGGAAGGGTCCAGCCAGGCAGGCCCAGCAGGGAGGGAGTGAGGGTAGGCTCGTACAGGAGGTGCTGCCAGGAGGATGTCCCCAAGCCCTGGCCTCCAGCCCCAGACCTAGCTCTGGCCCTCAGCGTCCTGCCTGGCCTGGGAGATGCCCGTGAGGGGGACTGGAGGGAAGGGCAGGTGAGAGGCTCCTGTTGCACACTCCTTACTCAAGGTCTGGGCAGATCCCAAACCAAGGCAGTGTCGCAGGAACCTCTGTGTGTGTCTGCATGTGCACGCACATGTGTGCACACATGTGCCCACATATGTTTTTATGTGCTTACATGTACATTCACATGTGCCCACACATGTATGGCATGTGCACACACATATTTTCACATGTATGTCTGTATATGTCACGTGTATGCA